>PVKN010000754.1:0-65326 GCA_004027915.1 Capromys pilorides | reverse complement strand
GAGAGAGAGAGAGAGAGAGAGAGAGAGAGGAATAGATCAGCCCGTGCCACAGGATGCAGAGAATTGGCTCACTCTGTGTTTCTTACTCGATCCCTGAGGCTTTCTTCTACCATCATTTTTGGGCATGAAAATCTGGAGCCATCAAAGTCTAGCAATATAGCCTGAGGCTGTCACTGCAGCTGTGGGAGGGTGAGGGGCAGCCGATAAAGATAGGGGTGATGAAGTACATTAAGAAGCAGATAGAAGGCAGAAAGCGGTACTGGGAAGGGAGAAGAAGAAGGGTGGGAGTGAGCGAGAGACAGACTGGAGTGAGCAAATTTGTGAATGAGCCAATGTGAGCAGACTGAAACCTCAGTCTGAGCGAGCCAGAGGCTGGGGACAGGGCCTGAGCCTGCCACAGCCCCTCTCCCGGGCCCACCTGGCTCTGACCTGTCCTGCACTTCTGCCCTGTCCAGGAGCTCTCTCGTGGTGAGACGTCCCCCAACACATCGGCTCAATCCCATTACTCACACCCAACAGTGTCACCATTTCCACCATCATGAGGTGGGCAGCCAGTTCCTTACCTAAGGGTGGCTGAAGGACACTGCAGGGGTCCAGCACCTCCTCTGGTGTGCTATGCTGAGCCCCCTTCCACCCACCCTCCGCACCATGCCCAGGGGCAGTAGCTGCGCTGGAGGATCCTCTTCGTAATTAAAGGCTACCCTGTCAAAATATTTTAGGGATGCGCCTCTATACAAAGGTGGCTTTCTTTGCATTTGTGCAGAACAGATGAAAATCAGATTAATTGGCCACTTTTCCTTAAGTAATAAAAGGGTCTGACATCAGCTCCTCCCCCTGCAACACAGTAGACCTGGTTTTTAAACCAGAGCACCCTTTCCCTGACAATCAGCCTAATTCATGTTCATTGCAAAAAACTTAGAAAACCTATAAAACTATAAAGCACAAAATTTAAACCATCTGACGTAGCTTTCCTTAAGTAACAATTAGAGGCTCTGTAGCCGAGCTATTCAGGCCAGCTGTTTCTGACCACACGTGGCCTTGAGCCCTGGAAATGTGGCTTGTCTGAAGTGAGTTGTGCTGGTTGAGTAGAACGCACAGGAGATTTCAAACAGTTGGGCGAAAGAGAGAATGTAAAATATTCTATTAATAATTGTTCGATGGAGGACATGTTGAAATGAAATGGTTATCTAATGGGTTGCATAGAATATGTTATTACTTTGGCCTGGCTCTTTTAGCTCCTGCTAATGGGGCAGCAGTTAGACTCTGGAAATCAGCTTTTGCACCGTGTTCTTCCCAGCGGTGCTGTTCTGCGGACTCGCGGGATGAGGCCTTTGGTGCCACATGCAGAGGTCTTAAGGTTTCGGTTCCCCAGCAGTGGGTCGGGTGGATCCCTGACTTTCCCATGAGACTGGTGCACTTGATCGTTCATTCCCACCAGGAGGAGCAGTCATCAGAGACAGTGTCCCCCTCTGAACGAAGCTCAGATGCAGGACAGAGACCCCCACCCTGGGACAGAACAGAAGTCAGCACCCGGCCACACATACCTGAACAGGCCCGCAGGTGCCTGGTCTTTTAGGCCCATCATGGAGACTCACAGGAAAATACCAGGGTCCCCCATGGAGATGCTATGCTCCCAGTGGAACCAGGAGGCCCCTGGTTCTCTTGATCTTTGGGGGCTAGCATTCTGAGGAGACCACAGTGGGATTCATCCCAGTGGGATTTATTCTGAAGCTAAAGCAAGGTGACACTGAGACCCAGTGCCAGACCCTGGGGATGGTCTGTAGGAAAGCGGAGGGGTTGCCTGGCCATGACCCCAGGGAGCCGTGTAGGGTCAGGGTCTCATACCCACACACCCTGGAGAAAGCTGAGACAGGCTGCTGTGTGTGGGAGGGTGGCTCTCAGTGTGTTCAGGAGCCCTAGTCTCCTCCCAGCTCCATGGCCTTGGGGTCCCCGCTCACCTTGCATCCCCAGGAACCATCACCACACCCTGTCTACAGCAGCTGCATCAGACCTGCAGAGATTGTTCACAGCCAGGCAGGCTCAGTGGCACAAAACTGGTGTGTGTCACCTGCCTAGAAAGGCTGCCCATGGGATCAAGGCATCCCCTTTGAGGACAGGCCTTCACTGTCCTGGAAAGCCAGGTGAGGTCACTGCAAGGAGGGTTGGGAATCTTTATTCTTCTAAGCCATGCTCAGAGGCGCCCAAGAAGAGAGGCATGGCTGCTGCTGGGACGGAGGTTCCACACTGTGCCTGGGCAGCGCGGTCAGGTGCACCCTTCTGCAGGGAGGTCTCCCCCTCCCAGATGCCAGAGCATCTGCCATATCTGCAGGGTCCCTGGGGCAGAGGAAACTGGGTAAGATTTGAGCAAATTGTCTCCTAGACGCCCCCAAAGAAAGGCCCAGAGAACCCTATGTGCAAAGCCACTCTCAGAAGGCTGGACTCACTGTAAGACCAAGTTAATATTTGTAAAGAGGCTGGCATGGTGCTGGCTCACAGTAAGCACTCTACAATGGCTTGTTAAATAAACAAACACAGACAGAGAAAGTGCACAGGGTGCCTCAGACAGAAAGGAAGGTGAAGAGTGCAGAAATAGGAGACGCTGGGCAGAAGGGAGACCAGCCGCCTGGACAGAGCCAGGAGCCCCAGCCAGGCTGGGCGGGACAGGGATGAGTCAGAGGCTGAGCCCTAGAAGAAAGGCTTCCCGGAGGAGGTGGCGGGGAGCTGGCGAGGTTCCAGCCTAGCCTGGGTGTGTTTTTAAACTTCTTAGGAATTCTCAGCAAGCAGGCCTTGGGTAACCGAACACCCCAAGTGCTGAACCCTCCTCTGGAAACTGAAGTTTTGTGTGGATTCTGTAGGAGGAAAAAACTACTCCCAGACAGAACTTCATGCTTTGGCTGCGCTCCAGAGCTCAGGCTGGCAGTTTCCGAGCTGGAGTCACCCCGCAAGCTGCAGCTGGGCAGCCTCCGCTGGGCACTGATGTCACCCAGGGAAGGAAATGACTGTGGCCCCGTCTCCAAGCCATCGTATCCTGGTGATGGACACCCCCAGCCATATCTTTCCCCTGGGGATCATCACAACTCTTTCAGCAGGTTATGTCATCTACCTGTTGGCACCCGTTCTGTCCCCGCTTGGGATGCCTTCCACTGCCGAACCAGCGTGGGAGCAGGGGCAGCTTGGCGTTCGTAGAGACCCTGAGTCATGAGCTGCTCATTTCTCCCAGGCTGCTGCCCCTACCCTCCGGCTGCCTGTGAGTCAGTGATGCTTGAGCCCCTCTGCATACAGAGGGCCGGGTAGGGTGAGATGCTGTTTTATGTGGGATTGGCACCGTAGGAACAGGGCAGCTTCCTCTGCGGCACCCCGCCCCCACCCGTTGGGTTTCCCTACTGTCCCTCCTTCTACCTCCTCAGCCGCTCCAGTATGTGTGTATCGGCAGCCTCCTAGATCTTCTGTGAGTGAGAGCCATTCTCAACTGGGGGTGGGGGAGTTTGCCCCCAAGGGACATCTGACAAACTCAGGTGACATTGGCTGGGGGAGAAGGTGCCATCAGCACCTAGTGGATAAAGATCACCAAGGAGCCAGCTGAACAACCATAATACCCAAGACAGGCCATGTGTCCAAGAATGTTTCCATCGTACAAGTCAAGGCTGCTGAGGCGCCCTTGAGCACCTATTGGGAGAGATCATTCCTGGAACAGTTTCTAACCCCTACTTGTCAGAGCAGGGGCTGAACACGCAAGGTCCCATTCAGCCCCACAGTCCCCCCCCCCATTAAAGTGAGGCACTATATGACTCATTTTACAAAAGAGGAAACTGAGGCATGCTAAGATCTCACAGCCAATTCGCAGGGGAGCTGGATTCTTCTTTGAGTTCATGAGCATGATCAGGAACCAGGCCCTGCTTCCTGTCATTCAGAGCAGCTCCTTCTGTCTCACTTTGTAAAGTTTGGTGTGTTCAACTTCTGGGGTCACAGATAGCTAAGTGAGTGCAGACATGTGTCCCGAGGCAGGCGGACCTTCCCTGTGGGCAGTGCCAAGGGAGGAGGTGAAAAGGTCCTTGCGCCAACTGCCCCTCAGAAGGCAATCTCATCCCCTGAAGGACCCCTTGTCACTTTGTACCACCAAGAACCACCAAAATGTCAGCAGTGGTACAGGTATCTGTCAGTGCATGGCCTCAAACAATCTGAAAAGCAACCTTGGGTCCACAGTGAGGGCCAGAACTTCTCAAGATAAAAAGCACCATTTAGACAAAAAGAGGCTTTTTGTTATTTTGTTTTATTTTGCTTATTTGTTTGTGGTACCAGAGATTGAACCCAGCACCCTGGCACTGAGATATATCCCTGATTCTTTTTCATTTATTGTGAGACAGAATCTCACTAAGGTCTTAAATTGCGTGGGCTAGGTTTGAACTTGCAACCCTCCTGCCTCAGCTTCCCAGAGTACTGGGATTATAGGTGTGCATCATCGCACCTGGCTTAGAAGTTTTTTCCTCCATGAGTTTTAATCAATGATACTTCTGTATCACGGAGAGGATTTTCTAATAAATCTTCTGATACTATAGTTTCTTCCTTTTAAATCCAGAGGTCTGTCTTCAGATGAGGAAAAAGAAGCCTACGGGCACCAGTTTCTAAGATGACATTCCCACATCAGTGTTTCCTCTTTAGGAGGAGACAGGGCACAGAGAGCCAGTTCCAGCCCCAGGGAGGAAGGGTTATTGGACAATGAGCATGCCACCCCATCATTCTCTTATTTATTTATTTATTTATATCTTTTTTGAGACAGGGTCTTGCTATGCAGTTCAGGCTGGCCTTGAGTTCACTTTTGTAGCCCAGGCTGGTCTTGAACTCGCACTGATCCTCCTGCCTCAGCCTTCCAAGTGCTGGCATTATAGGTGTGCACCACCACGCCCAGCTTTCACTCTATCATTCTCAAAAAGGAACTGCACCATAATATGCAGGTACTTTTCCATGAGGAGGGAGCTGGGGGCTCCTCGCAGCGCCTCTCCTTTACCTGTACCAGCAGCAGCAGTAGGCCAGGGGCTGGATGGCCTTAGCCATCTTGTGTGTGTCCTGTTTTGTCTTCATCACGAGGTCCTGATGGTGAAAAGTCTGCAGTAGCTCATGTAACAACGTCTGTGGCACCAGTGTCCACCAGTGCTTATTCTCTCAGCACTCAGGAATCATCCACCTCGTGGCCAAGAAGCTGCAATGTCAGGTAGGGGCATAGGGACGTAGTGGAAATGGCCACCCTCGAGGATGGGTATGAAGCCAATGACAGGCTCCCGGCTTTTCAGTGCTTGTGGAAGATGATGCAGGGGTTATGTTCGGAGGTTGGCTGTTATTGGAATGTGGCTCTTCCTGAACTGCTGCCTTTTACAGCTTTCAGAGGCTGCATGAGGAGGGAGCTAGCCAGTATTTTATCTCCTCCTTTCATCACCATGTGGGGTCTGTAGACACAGAACATGTCGGGCTGCTTCAACAAGCTGAGTCTTCTTGGGCTTCCGGGCATAGTTTTCGTCCCCAGTGACCTGGGCCATGGGCTTGTGGCGGTGATGTTCTTCATCAACTAGCAGATGCTGAATTCAGGAGCACAGTGGCTCCACCTCATCTGGGTTGGCCCTGGAACCTGCCAGACAGTGTAGGTGACTCGCAGGGCCAAGCTGGACCAGCACTGCATTGCCGTTAGCACTGAGCAGGCATCTTGGCCGAGGCTTTTTTTTTAACTAAGTCATGCACGGGAAATTATTCCTACTGGCAAAATCTGTACCTTTCAGTTAGTAGGGATGAAAATTATAGAGTCCAACTGCAGAGAATGAAGGGTGGATGCCATGATTTATGGAAAGGACCATCCCATAAACAGCCAGTGACTCTGAGGACAGAGCCCAAGAACGGTGCCCAGGAAGACACAGGGGCAATGAGCTGGCCGGTGACTCACTTCAGAACAAAAGAGACCCTGGAAACCAGTCCTGACTTGGGAGACAGCTCAACTTGAAAGAATGCTCTTCTCCCTTCCAGATTTAGGGAAACTAAATTTACTGTTTGTTAATTCCTAAAATCTTTTTTTTTTTTTTTTTTTTTTTTGTATTTTATGGAAGGGTCTACAGGGTGTTCAGAGTCTCACTTCTAGATCAGACTCATAGTGATCTGCCTGTTTACAGCCTCCTAAGAGCTGGGATTACAGGCATGTGCCACCACACCCAGTCTCAATTGCCAGTCTTAGCATGTCCCAGGGCCAGCATAGCAGGCTCAAAGATCAAACCCCCAGCTCTTGCAAATCTCTGAAATCTTAAGACCTAAGACAGGTGCCGCAAGGACAGAACTGGCCCTTTCTATCCCTTGCTGACAGAGGGCAGTCTGCCTTTCTTTGCCATATTTGCAGAAAAATTATTACCTTGTCCACTTAGAGTGACTTAGGGGTGGGGTAGGGGAGCAGAAATGGAGGGTAAGAGTGAAAAAGAGGAAACTTCCCGGCCAGGGGACAGAGGACATGTCTTACAGACATCTAAATATCAAACCTGGTAGGGGTATGAGTCACAGAAACAAAAGGTTAATTATAGCCCTGTCTAGGAAGAAGGGAGGGAGCTGCCACCACATCAAAGAGATTGTCCCCCACCTGCAGCCCCCAGGGGTCTTGGGAATGAAGCCATGTGGATCATACCAGCCTGAGCCCTGTCAAAGCAATAGTCCAGTGTCACTTCCCAAACATCTGATAAAATCAACATATCCAGAATATTGACTATGCGTGTGCGCGCACATATGTGCACACCTTTTTTTTTTTAACAGGGGTTGAACACTCAAACATGCCTGGGAAGTACTCTCCCACTGACCACACCCCCAGCCCTGACCAGTTATATCTTTACTCTTTTTTTTTTTTTTAGTTACACCTCAGAGCCCTTGGGGAAATTCTTTGCCATATGAACATAGATTTAGAAAGATGGAATATTAGGGTTACACAATGCCAGTAGCTTACTAACAAGGAAAGGAGGATGAAGTTACATAATCCTCCCCCGCCTCTGTCTCTGTGTGTGTGTGTGTGTGTGTGTGTGTATGTGTGTGTGTGTGTGATCTTCCCAGACCCAAAGGCTTGAATTCTTAGGGACCAGTTTCTTTGACATGGCGTGGCAGAAAGCATGGAGAATATTCCCAGCGGGGTTGTGGACAGCTCAAGACCTTTTTCCAGTCCTGTCCTTGCTGTCCACAGTGCAGGCAATGGGTCTCTTAGGCCACCTGTGCCCATTGGGATGGCCAGCTGGCAGACCAAGCAGCCTCCCTGCGCCCACCGAGTTCATAGGATTCACCAACTTGTGCCTATGTGGGGCAGCCTTGCTGGCAGGAGAGGAGAGGTAATGGGAGTGAGGAGGTTAATGGTAGGAACAGTGGGCACCGTGGCCAAGCATGCCTCAGCATCCCAGGGCTGCAAGTTCAGGACTCAGTTGAGAAGAACTGGGCTCTGTGAGCCTGAAGAGGTTGAAGAAGGATTATGAGGCCAAAGAGCACCACAGCCAGAGTTACAGCCAGACGTATCCATGGCCTCTACCCTAGTCACTCTCTCAGTTCTACCCTGGGAACTGAGGCACCGTGATGATCATGCAAGCAGCTTTACAGTGAACTTGTATAAGGTTCGCGTGCTCCTACATGGCCACTTGACAAGCAGTTACTGAGGGTGCAGCAGTTGGGTACCTATGGGTCTTTGAATGAAGGAGAGGTCCAGAATGCTTGGGGGATCCAGGATGGTTTCCTGCAGCAGGCAGATCTGAAGCACACCAGGAACTAACAGGCCAGCGTGTGGCCCCTAGGGCGCAGCCTGGGCCTGGCTGTCCCTGAGAGACCTGTCCCCTCCTCCTTCAGGATGAGAGAGGCTTGAAGACCTGAGGAATACCTGTTGTGTGCACATGGCCCTACTCCTGTCCTGGGATGAAGGGATCAAAACCATGGTCCTCTCTGCGAGACAGTAGAGCTTACTCAACTCTGCAAAAGCCACGACCCTGCCTGGAGGCTGAGAAACTGCTTCTAGGCCTAAGATTCCTTCCACCTCAGGCACACTGCAAACGGAGCAGCTAGTTATGGTTTGCTGTGGCATAATACAACACATGTAGTCCCTGTAGGGACTACACATGCCTGGCCACCCAGCATGAAAAGCTCTCAATTTAAGTGGGGGCCACAAACACATCAGGTGCCCCAGAGATGAGACTGGCCAGGGACTGAGTAGGCGGGGGATGCAGGCAGAAGTGTGCCAGGAGTAGAGGCTAAAAGGGCAACAAGAACCTTCTTGACTTCAGTGTGGAACCTCTTCTCCCTTACCTAGGTGAACCCCAAATCTTAGCTAGCTCTGACACTATTTATTGGGGGAGCCCACTGGAAGTTTTCCCCCCTACTATAAAAACCCTTTCCGCCCTCCGCGAAAACCCTAAGGGGCACTTACCCCGGATAAAAATAAAACTTGGAGGGGCCGCAGGAATGAAATACTTTCTTCCTGTGTTTAAATTTCTACGGAAAATCTGACCCGCGTGGCCGCCGCCCCTGCCTTAAGCGGGCGGAGTGCGCTTATATCTTTAAGGAAAAGGAGGCAGGCCCGCGTCCAAGTTCCCGACCAGGCGCACTGGCCGCCCTCGGGACTCGCAGCCAGGTGGAGGCGCGGTCGGCCCCGGCCCCGGGGGAGAGTCGAGCGCACCCGCACGGTGCTCGGGCCGGGCGGGCCGAGGGCGGTGGGCGGGCGGAGCGGGAGGAGGCCACGTCCCCTGCGGGCCGGGCGCGGGAAGGCCGGGCTCCCAGCGAGCGCGCCGCGAACGCTGCCGTCTCCGCTTGCAGAGGCCGCCGGGGCCGTGGATGGGGAGGGCGCGCCGCCCGGCGGTCCCCGCGATCAGGCGGCCAAGATGAGGGTCCACGAGAAATACTCGACGCTCCCGGCCGAGGACCGCAGCGTTCACATCATTAACATCTGCGCCATCGAAGACATTGGTTACCTGCCGTCCGAGGGCACGGTGAGTGTGGGGAGGCCGCGCACCTGCGCCGCGCCAGGAGGGCGGGATCGAGTGGCGGCGTGGCCTCCGTGGGCGCCCACCCGCGCACGTGCGACCCGGCTGCAGCCCTCGGGGTCAGGCCACCAGCGCGCGCCCAGTCCCGGCTCCGGGCGCCCGGGGCGCGGCGCCCACCCGGCAGAACAGCGCCGGCGCCCGTCCGCATCCAGTCCCGGGTCCCGAGCGAGGGCGCGCTGCTGGGTCCCAGGCGGGTCCCTCGCACCCAGGCCCGGGTCCGGGGCTTCCCAGCAGGGCAGCCGGATGGAGTGAGAGGTCAGGGGCGTTGGCCGTTACACTGGGAAAGAATGACAGGCAGCCAGCAGGCCCCACCTCGCCACCACCCCATGAGGATCCGGCCCGGACCCCACCTGGCAGGGCGTGCGTTCTGCCAGCGGCGCAGGGTCACTGACTGCGGAACTTAACACGGGGCAGCCGTAGGCGCTGATCTGGGCAACTGCCTTTAGGGCCGATCCTGGTTTCCTGCTGCCCGCCTGCGCGAGTCGCGGTGGGAGTGGGAGCTGGGGGTGGGCACTGGAGTGGAGCCAGTCTTGGGATCGGGGAACCCCTTTCCCGAGGTGCTGTGTAACTACCACTTTCCTTGGGGGCAGGACATAGCCCATCAAGAGATCAGCGGAGATAGAACTCGCCCAGGAGGAGTTTGCCTTAAGGACAAAGTTTGCCCTGAGAGGAGAGAGTTGTGGCTGGCGTGCGGGCCCTCAAAACCAGGACTGGTACCAAGACCTTAGAACTGAATCCTCTTCCTACCTGTCCTCTCCCTCCCTTTGCCCTGGAGCCTCCTTGAAAGCTCCTCCCCAGGCCTTTCCAGGCCCCCTGATGGCTACTCTGAGATGAGGGGTGGTGCCCAGGCCCTCAGGCTGGAGAGCTGGGGGCGGAGAGTGGGGTGGGGTGGGGAGTGGGGGAGGACAACTGCTGTTCCGAAGGCTACAGGGGCAGCTGCAGAGCTCCTAGGGGCTCCGGATTTAGTCAGATCTTGTACCCTTGGGGTCTCTGCTGGGGATTGACCAGGAATTGAGCTTGTGCAGAGCTGCAGGGGGGCGGGAGAACAGGTGTGGGTGGAGCCTGCCTCTGCTGTGATGCAAAGGATTGGTTTTAGAGCTCAGGGGTAGTATTAGGACAGAGCTATATGCTAGGCCATATTCCTCACCCCCACCTCAGCACCCACAAAGGAGGCAGGGAGGGCTCTGCTCTTCCAGGCTTACAGAGTGGTGATGGAATGTTATTCAGGACAGTTGACAAGGGACAATTCCACAGCACTGGGCCAGCACTGTGTCTTAGCTTGTTTAACCAACAACTGCGTAGGGTAGGAACTATTATGGAGGAGGAAATTGAGGCCCAGAGGGGCAGCTGGCTGCCAGGAGGACAGCTAGAGAGGGCCCCAGACACAGGCAGGTGGCGAGGAAAGCCTGCCTGATAGTGGGGACACTGTGGCGAAGAAGGAGCTGGTTATTCTTACGGGGAATTCAGAGATGGGGACTCCAGTTAAGAAGCACAAGATGACGGAAAGATGGAAGTGACCCCTTTAGATTTGGCAGTCTCTTGAGTGTCAGTTAAGAAAGGGAGTTCTGAAGGAAGAGCCGTTGGATCTGGCATTGCAGATCAGGGACCTGAGGCTGGTCCAGACTCAACAGCCATGTTTCCCCCAAACCCAGGGCAGGCAGCACATCTGCAAAGAGGTGGCTCAGCCCCATGTTCAAGGTCTCCACAGTCCGGACAAGTGTGAATAAACCCAGGTGTGACTATTGACTCTTACTCTGCACACAGCTTTGTCTCCAGCAAGCTTTTCTTTTGTAGGTCCAGAGGGCCATAGGCCAGGGCGCTGACTGCGGGAAGGAGAGGTTACCGAGCCACATGCTGCCAGTGACATAGCTGCAGATGACAGGAAGCAGCACTCCAGGGTCGGGGGCCCCTGAGTGTCAGGCAAGCAGGATAACAGGAGCCTCCCAGGGCATCCCCGGCACACTTAGGCCAGCAATTGTCACTCAGTCCTTATTGAGTTACTTGGCAAAGATTGTTGTATACCCCAGAGGCTGCTGGTGTGGGCTGCAAACAGTTCCCATCCCAAGGTGGGCATGGTGCCACATACCTATAATTCTTGTGCTCTGGAAGGCTGAAGCAGGAGCATCCCAAGTTCAAACCCAATCTATCAATTTACCAACTTAGGAAAACCTTATCTAAAAAAAAAAAAGAAAAAATTAAAAGGCTGGGGATGTAGCTTAGTGTGAACGCTGGATTCAATCCCCTATACTGCAAAAGGAAAAAGAAAGTTCCTCCTGTTTCTAGGTCCACATGTAGATAAGTATCTCAAATATGCACACATTGCCTGAGAGTAAGCTGCTCCCCTCCAGCCTACAGTTCCCATCCTGGGTCCCTCTGCCTGTCATAGTCAAGTGCAAGGATGAAAATGACTTATGGGCTGGGGAGATAGCTCGGCAGTCTAAGCACCTGCTTGGCAAGCACAACGACACAAGTTTTCAATCCCTGGTACCGAATGCTACATCAGGAACCCCAGGCATGGTGTGTCAGCCACTGAGACTGGAAGTGGTGGCATATGCCTGTAATCCCAGCACTGCAGAGAATGAAACAGGAGGATCACTAGCAGTCTGAACTGTGTGGTGAGACCCTGTATCAAATAACAAATAAATAAATAAATAAATATGACTTATACAGAGAGGCAGGTAGTTACAAGAAGAAAAGATTTTTAAAAATCCAGATGCCCAAGTAATACAGTTGATTTCATTACATTTTCTTCACATTCACTTCTGAGTGTTTGTGCCTTCAAACTGATGGCCATCCGTGGCCTGAGATATGTATACACTAACAAGCCCTAACACCTCAGAAATATCTGCCTAGCTAGTATCTGCCTATTGCTAAGATAAGAGTACTTCCTGTTTATCTGCCATGGGAAACAGTCTGTTTATAGATGACTAATTATGACCAATAATCATAAATGAATATGTAGTGCTGTGGTTTAGGCCAAATATGAAGGGGAGGGGACTAAAAGTGAAGTTTCAAACTGATGCTCCTCTCCAGGTCTGAAATTCAAAGTCTTATAGTCAAGAGCAAGTTTGCAGGTCCTTCACCAGGTATGGCATTGCAGACCTGTAATCCCAGCACCTCTTGGAGGCTGAGGCAGGAGGATGGCAAATTTGAGCTCAGCCAGTTTGGACCCTAGCTCCAAATGAAAAATAGAGTTGTCGCTTGGTGCATAAGGCCTGGATTCAATCTCCACTACAGAGAAGGAAGGGAGGAAGGAAGGAAGAAAGGAAGGAAGGAAGGAAGGAAGGAAGGAAGGAAGGAAGGAGAAGAGAAGGAAAAAAATGGATAGGTAAATAGATTAGTAGTCTCTTGTTTTTCCCACTTCCCTAAACATTGAACATAGTAGAAGCCCTTACAACAGTAAAGGCAAACCTTTTAGAGCACTCACTGATAACAAATAGCCCGATGTAACTCACATGTCAGAGCTCTCGCCACCACTGCCTTAGGATGACTGCTATTTCTCCTAAGATGCGTGTGTTCAGTTCCTAGAGCTCCGACTCCAGGGAGGAGATGTGAAATGAAGCCACTGGGTCGCAGCAACATCTGAGCCATGGGCACAAGGTTCCTCCGCCTCTTCTGCCCCTTCCTGGCATCTGGGCCAGATGTTAGCCCCACTGTCCATGTCTGTGGTGCCTGGACAGAGCTGCCAGCATGCTTCTGCTGGAAAGGGACCTCCAGCATCTGTCTATCTGGCCTCAGGGAGCGCCTCTCTTCCACCATTTTCCTGTCTTCTTTAGCAAAGCCCTTCCAGGCCGCCACCCCCTTGCCGTGCCAGGACTTAACCTTCAAAGTGCCTGCGGGTTCCTGCCCCTGAAATCATTTAGGTCTCCATCCTACCGAGGGGAAACTGAGGCTGGCAGGAGGTATTGTGTCTTAGTCACTGGCCTGGGTCTCTGCTTGGATCCTTGGCTCTGACAGCCACTGCCTGTTGCAGTACCCAGACCCAAGTTCTCATTCATGCAAACAGCATCTGTTCACCCACTGCTGCTTGTTCAGGGCCAGCCACCAACAGCGGGAGGGAAAAATCCCTTATCCCCGACACAGGCATAAGGAGATTTCCCACTGGTGAGGGCGCAGAAAAGAGAATATTCTGAGTCCTTTACAGACTTTGAATCAGAAAGTTATGCAGAAAGTCCAACCCACATCCCTCCCTCCATGCCCGCATCTGTGCCTTGTGGCCCCGTTCTGCACAAGTGTAGCACCCAGGGCTCCACGCAAGGGCCCTACAGAGTCCCCAGGAGCTCGTCAGCTTCTGCAGGCTTTGCTCTTCAGCCCAGCTCAGAATTGCCCTGCAGACCACAGACCTCCCAGCCTAGGAGACTGGGAGAACAGCCGCAGTTTCTACCACTAGGTTGCTACTCTAACGCTCATTCAGGTGGACTTGGTTCAGACTGATAAGCAAAATTTTAGCTGACAACGCAGCTTGCCCAAGACCACAGGACACCCCGGCCACGGGGCTAGGCCCTGGGACTCCCATATATATAGTCCTGGTGCTGCCTCCTGCTGTGCCCAGTGCCACGTCCAGCTCCTTTTGTCACTTTTAAAAATCTGAACTTAGCCCTGTGCCACTTTTCACTTGCAGTCCACTCTGACCATGGGATTATTCTTTTCTTTCGTCCTCTGGCTTTTTATGCATGTGTGTACCTCAATCCCTGGTGACATAAAACTCCTCTTGAGGGTGTACTATCTGCCAGGGGCCTATTGTAAGCTCTAAAGTTGAAGTTCACCCTGAAGTCCTCTTGAAGAAATCACAGAACAAGGGAGGCCTTGGAAGACAGAGTACAGAGGTACTGAGCACGGGCCTGGAGGCACAGCTGGTCTCGGAGCACATGCAGGCTGTGTCCACCTGGGTCAGGCCGCCACGGCCCCTGCTCCTTGGTGTCAGGAAGCTGGGGGGATTTCTGCCTTCCTGAACCCTGGTCCTGAGGGCACGTGTGTTCCTGGACATCTCCAGAGGGCAGGTGCTGATGGTTCAGCTTGAACAGACCTCATTTTGTGAGACCACAGCCCAGGATAGCTTCCCGATTCCTTCCAAATTTCCTTCCCTTCCTTCAAGGGCCATTTGCCCACCTTGTTCAATATTCAGCTGCGTCATTGGCAGTCAGGAGCATTCTTCAGGGCCTCTGGCAGGGGCAGAAGCCCCTGCTGTTGGGTTCTGGGTGGACACACAGTAGGGCAATCCCGGACTTGGCCTTAGGCAGGGGTCACAAGGAATTAAGGATTTGGAGGAGATAGCTGAGAGCATCCCAGAACAGGTTCCCTGTTGATTGGCCAGAGTGGGGCACAGAATACCAGGTCAGATTACAAAGGGGGCCTAGAAGCTGGGAGGAGGGGGTGGAGCAAAGAGAAAGGATGTGCCCCTCCCCCACTGCTACCCCAAGGAAAGGTGTGGAATTCTGGGTAGAGGTACAGGGAATAGCTGCTACTGGCCTTCCCTTAGCATCATGGGATCCTGGTCCCTAAGCCCTGTATAGGGCACTGAGCACCACTGTGAATACCCAGGATGGTGGCAGCCAGCCCTGGAGCCCTGGTCCCTGGAGGCTACATGTCTCTTGGGCTGACCACCTTTACCCCTACTGGCCGTACTGGGTCTGACGGCCTTGTCCATGCATGGTCCATCTTCCAGGGTTGGCCTTTGAAGCGAGCCGAACCTGGGCACCAGCTCCCTGTGACTCTGCACTTCTCTGACCTTCCTGAGATAAAAAGGACAGGAGCATCTGCCTTTGATTGGGGGACAGAAAGCAGGGTGACAAGATGGCCCTCAGGCGCCTGGCCCAGGCACGTTCTGGACTAGCTGCCGAGCCCAACAGCACGGTCATCTACCCAGCTAATCCTCTGGCCCAGGACATAGTGTGAGCCATGCTCTTTGTCCTAGAGGACCAGGCCTGGAACTCAGAGGAGCCCCACCCCCCTTTCCCCTTACCAACCCTAGGCTGAGTCGCAAGAGACAGAGGCCAGGATCCTACTGGTCTTTGCCTGCTCCACCCAGCCAGCCCCTGCCTGCTGTGCATAGGTGACTGTCACCCAGACGCCTCTCTGGCCTGTGCTACCTGCCGTGTGTACCGACCCTTCTTACCCACTGCCCCTGCTGGCTTCAGAAGCAACAGAGCAGAACCAAGCCCACGCTCTCACAGTGTCCATTAGCACCCAAGCCAGCTGGTAGAAATTTGGTAGCCAGAGCCACCAAACAGCTAAGACGAGGGCCTCCAAGTCAGTCTCGATTGCCTCCAGGTCGAGTGGACCCAGCGATGGTGACCCCTCCAAGGGGCAGCACTCAGGGAGATGGCATGCCTGTGTGCAGAAAGAATAGCGCTGCATCACTGTGCCGTGGAGACGGGTGTGTCCTGCCTGTGCAGGCAGGACTGAGGCTAGGCGCAGCCTCCCACCTGCTCGGGACCCCTTGGCCTGGCTGGTCCTCAGTTGCCCCCTGCACCTACACACATGCATCTTGTTGACCATAGATGTGAGTCATGAGACTCAGGTCCTCGTCAGCTCAGACCCTTCCTAGGGTGCGATTGCTGCTGTCCTCAAAAGCCAGCTCTTCCCTACCCTGTCCCAGATCTATAACCTGCCTCTGTCACCTGCCCACACAGGTGGGATCCAATTCATGAGTACCAGAAGGCTGGGTCACAGAGAGTGAGGGGAAGAGGGGCTATCAGTGCCCACATTGTGTCCGGATCCTCAGAAGTTCACCAAGGGCTGGACCCTGAGTTCCTGGACCAGTGATGGACCAGCTCTGACCTCCTGCTGGCTTTAGATGCTAACCAGACCCTGCCAGGCTATGGGCCGTGTAGTCTCCAGAGGGTAGCACCTGGGGCTAGCTATAAACCCCTCCACCCCTGACCAGGTGGAAGGATCCCAGGCCCCTGCCATTGACATCCAGGAAAGGCAGACAGACCTGGCTACTCGGCCCTGCCTGAGTGCCCTTCTCCCCCTCACGCCCTTGCGGCTGAACTATGGGCAGAGGTGTCCACTTGGTCTCTCCCTCCCCCCTGTTCCCTGCCCTTCAATGTATGGAGGATCCTTGTGCCCCCTGGCTTCCTCCATTATCACTCTGGACAAGGAGTCCTTCTGCCACTTCTCACCACCAAATGCACAGCCCTGGCTGTCCTGGGCTCCAAGTGACCTTGAACCAGGGTAGACTTTCCAGGATACTGTGTGTCCAGGTCAAGGCCAGCTTCCGAGAAGCAGGAAAGCCCAAGTTGTTTAGGCCCACTTGGGCCCTTCTCAGCCTCCTGCCCCCTAGCAGCCTGGGCCTCAGGTGGCATGAAGACAGATCAGGGTGGGACAAGAAGGAAAAGGGTGGCTGGGGGCAGCAGTGGGGCCTAATGGGAGATGGGACTTCCTAGGGTGGGGGCTGCAGTGACCAGTGGCATTGCAAAGTGAGACACAGAACCCGAGCCCGACAGGCTCATCCTGCTAAAGGGTCTCCTCCTCCAGGCCTGTTGTGCACAGGGGAAACTGGCAGGGTTGTGCTCAACACAGAGGGGAGGATTGGACCCTCCACACGAGCTTATGGTTAGGGAAGGCTCCTGCAGAAAGAAGCTCGGCAGAGGTGCAGAAAGGTACAGTGGCCCTCTGCACTGACCTTGGGCATTTGGCACCTGCCACTGACTGTGCACCAGCCTGGAGCCCTACCTAGATGGCCCCTGGTCCGAGCTGAAGATGCAGTTTGGGATTGAGCAGGTACAGGGGTCATTTGTACTTGACTTGGCTACAGGAACCCGGAGAAGCCAGGTGGTCAGCTGGGCTAAGGCCAGTGTGGGGGCTGATGGCTTGGGGTGGCTCCTTAGGCTCCATCTCAGCCTGGTTTCGTTCATTTTTCCCTACTACCAAAGCCCAGTTTACCAGTGGAGCTGTGTGCTTTTGACAACCAGCAAAATCCCACAGGAGGTCTAGCAATTAGGCTTTGTGCTCAGCAACAGCTGTGCTGCAAAGCAACTGTGTGAGTGCTTGGCTTTTTAAACCCCCGCCCTGCACTTCCAAATCTCATTCAGGTCCTCAGGTCCCTTTACGGAAAGAAGGAAACTGAGGCAAGATGGACTCTGCCAGTGCCCCGCCCATGCGCTTGTCCACCCCAGTGCATCTGTAAATAATCCCCTGCTCCTCCCTGCCAGGCGAAGGATGTATAGAAGTCCTCACCCATAGGCATCCAGAAAAGGTGGGAGATTGGCGGAAGCGCAGGGGTGCTAATGCCAAGGAGAGGCACAGAGCAGGCAGGAAGCCATGCAGCTTCCATACCCTCTAGGTACCAGCCCCAGGCATGCTCCTCAAGGTCCCCGTGGTCCCCACCAGGATGGAGCCAGCTGCCCACAACAGTGACACTTCAGCCCTCCTCCTCAGCCTATTCAGATGCTTGGGGTCTCTCCCCTAGGAGCTGTTTACACTTCAGTTCCCCAATCTTAGGAATACCCAGACTTGAGTGAGAGCCACACCTCTGGCCACACAGCTGAGCAGTGGCCCTGTGGCCACCTTAATGTGATGTTCCCTGGATGTCACTCAGAGTGTGAGACTTGCACTGGCAGACACTTGAGCCTGGCTGTGTGCTGCGTCAGGCCAGGTCTGTGCGTGTGACAAGTTCTGGCTCAGAGGTGCACTTCGCAGCCCTCATAGTAGACTGTGCAGGCAGCCAGCTAGTTTCCTTCGTTTAGCCTGCCCTGGCTGTGGAGACGAGAAGGCCTGCTGGGTGGCCACTGTGTGACTTGGTGTTCTCGGGAATGGCTAGTAGCCAGCGGCACCTTCTAGAACATCAGCCTGGCCAAGGCAGGGCTTTCTTCTTTGCTTTCAGAGCCTAGCACCGCACCTGGCTCATAGGAGGCATGTACTGTGCCTAGCTGTCCTTTAGTTCCTGCAGGGGACTGAGTCCAGGACCCCTTCAGATACCACATCTGTGGACGCTGATGCCTGGCCCATAAAACAGTGTAATATTTGCATACTATCGACTCACATCCTCCTGTGTACTTTAAACCATTTTGAGATGACTTACAGCCCATAATAACAAGGGAAATGCTATGTTCAGAGTTGTCGTACTGCATTATTAAGAATAGTGACAAGAAAAAAGTTTGTTCATAGTTAGCACAGACACAGGGCTTTTTTGTATCCCCAGATGGTTGAAACTGTGGGGACAACCAGTGGATTTGAAATTCATGCCTATGTAGGAGTCTGGGGGATGAGAGGGTGAGGAAATATGTTTGTTGAATGAATGAATGAATAAATAAATGAATGAGAATGTAGAGTCACAAGCTCCTCATGAACAAACTGATCTCTCCTCCTCAGCTGCTCAACTCCTTGTCTGTGGACCCCGATGCCAAGTGCAAGTATGGCCTGTACTTCAGGGATGGCAAGCGCAAGGTGGACTATATCCTGGTGTACCACCACAAGAGGCCTTCGGGCAGCAGGGCCCTGCCCAGGAGGGTCCTGCACAATGACGCTGCCCCTGGGGCTCGAGGCACCAAGCAGGACCAGCCCCTGCCTGGGAAGGGAGGCCAGGTGGAGACCGGCTCTCCCGAGCCCCCCACGGACCACTATGAGGATGACAAGCAGTTCCGCAGGGAGGAGTATGAAGGCAACCTCCTGGAGGCGGGCCTGGAGCTGGAACGCGACCATGACGTAACTATGCACTTCTCTGGGCTTTGGAGCATGCAGGGCGAGAGGGCCCTGGTTTGGGGGCTACTTTTTCTTCTAACTTTGCCTGTTCCCAGGGAAGGGTTACATAGATGGCAGGTGGGGTAGAAGCAGTTTCCCAGCAGCTTTGGGGAGCTCAAAACCAACCCTCCTCTGGTCACATCTGCTAGGGCGGGACTGGCATGGGTGGCCATGACCTTTGAGGTCAGAGCAGGCCTGGGTGGCCATGACCTTTGGAGTCAGAGCACCACTGACTTGCACTGTTCCTACCCCAAGAAGACTCGCCCCATCCATCAGAGACGGAGAGTAGGCTGTCCTGGGATTTTGCTGATGGCCTCGGCCCTTTGAATCTGTAAAATGAAATAAGCTAGGATTCCCTGCATGAGTCTGTGACACGGATTTCTGCAGCCGCCTCTCCCCCAGCAAAGCCTAAGCATGTTGCTCAGAATCCCTCTGGAGAGAAGCAAGGGTCTCCTCAGCCCTGGGCCTGCTGCTGTGGTGGCTGTGGTCACAGCAGTGTGTAGGGGGACTTTAGCAAGAGCTGCCTTTGACCAGTCAACGGAAACCGGAGTGTGCCCAGGCCGATGGCATCCAGGTGTGGCCTTCAGCTCCCTGTCTCAGTGCCCTTCTTTCCGTAAATGGGCAGAAAGGCCCCTGCTCCACGGAGCTGTCACTTAGTAGAGGAATCAAGAATCCGCAGAAGTCTCCGGTACACAGGAAAAGTATCAGGAGGTTAACTGTTGAGTCAGCTGCGAATATTTGAAAGAAAAGTTGGCATGAGTTTGAAATCACAGTGTCTTTAAATAATAAATACTTTCAGTTCCTTGCTAAGAAAGCCTTCAGTCTCTACAGCCAGAGAGATACCCGAGTTTTATAAACAATCCCAAAGGCTCAGTGGAACCTCCTTTGACCTTGACTTCACATGACCTTGAGCCCGAGGGTCCAGGGATCTTGCTCAGTGCTCCTGTCTTCCTGGGGCCCTGCTCCCCTTCCCCAGGTGTGGCTGCCACAGGGGTCTGAGCTCCTCAAAGGGGAGGGCCTGGGGAAGGGCCTTGAAAGGTTTGGATAATCGGGAAGCAAAGATCCTAGTTTAACAAGGAGTTGAAGAGTTTTCCTCCTGGCTTTGGGGACAGCAGCAGGAAGGTATTTACTGGTCCTTCTGAGCCTGTCTCTGAGCAGTTGATTCTTGCTCACTTTTCTCATTGTTCCGCCCTGCCTGCCCTGCAGCTTTCTGAACAATAGAGCCACTGTTGGGAGTTAATTTCAGCAGGTCATTTTATAACTGGAGGGACACACAGCCGCCATCAGGGCCCACCCCAGGAGCTGAGGCGGGACAGCCAGGAGTTGGAGCACTCTGTGCCTCGTCTGTTTCCTGAGGGATTTGCTCTCCATCCCTATCCTTCTTCCCTGACGACAACTTTAAACTCTCAGGCTAGACAGCAGCCTCTGCAGGCTGGTGATTCAGACCGGCCTGCCTCAGTCCTCAGATTTCTACCTGTATTTGTGGACCTGCCAGGCCTCAGTTCCCTTGTGTGTGAGATAAAACTCGTGTGGTTTACAGCACCAGGTTGTGGCAAAGTGCTTAATGCAGAGGCTGGCGCATGCCACATCCTTACTGCCTGACGTTAGTGCATCATTACGTGATAGATGACGATAGAAGACTGAGGGACAGGATCCTCCCCACATGCCATTACTACTCTGTATAAATACCGTCTAACCAGTCAGCCCCAGAATTTCATGGACAATTTGCCTCTAGAGCTATGTAAGGTTGATTTGACTCCTAAAAATGAAAATATCATACCTGTTATTCAAGCTACTCAGGAGGGAGTGTTCCAGACCAGTGTGGGCAACTTAGAATTTAGCAGAGATATAGCTCAGTGGCACGGCTCCTTCCTGGCAAGTATGAGGTCTTGAGTTCAATTCCTGGTGAAAAAAAAAAAAAAATTTAAAATGGCTGGACTACAGCTCAGTGGTAGAATATTCACCTGATATATGAGAGGTTCTGGGTTCAATCTCAAGTACTGAAAAAAAGGAAGGAAGGAAGATGTGATTGTGCTGAAGGCAAAGACAGTTCTGCAGGTGCCAGAAGCTGGGTTGCTCCTGCCCCTGTGCCAGAGCCGAAATGCACCACAGGTGTTTTCTAGGAGCCCCCAGAAGCCCCTGAGCTTTCCTCTGCAACCCACACGATGAACAACTACTCCACTGCCCTTTTTTCCCCCTGCCCTCCCAGAGGTGGGCAGATCCAGGACCTGGGAAAGGACTGCTTGGGCACACGCTGGGGAGATTAGCGACAGGGCTACAGCCAGTCTGCTTCAGGGCAGAGAGCCATTCTGGTAAATGAATCATCCCCTGGGGTGCCTCGGATTACTTAGAGCCCAGAGTTTGCAGTCTTCAAAAAGTCAGAGTCTTCGAGAGAGCCTAGTTGCACAATCTTACCCCCAGGCTGAAGCAAACCCCCAGGATTAGGGACGTGGTCCACAGAATCTATCAAATCCTCAAACGTTCAGTGGCACCCCCCAAATGAGACCCATTGGGCTGTGGAGCTGGTTTCTCAACCTCAGCATACAGACATTCCATATTTAACGGCACCCCTAACACTTGCCTTGCCCACATGACAGAAAGCAAAAATGTCCCCAGACATGTCCCCGGGGGTCTAAATCACACCCCATGGAGGAAGCCCTGCCCAGGGAGGCAGGAGGAGAAAAGATGCAGAGGAGAGCAAGATGACCCCCAGGTGGACACCAGCCACCTCCTGCGCCACGTGCCAGCCCAGCGTCTGCGGCTGTGACCAGGCAGCCTTGCAGAGGTCACGAGCAGACAGGCTGTGTTCCCCTTGGGATGCTAGGGGCTGTGTCATGCCATGAGGCTTCTGGGAACAGTGGCCGTGTGCTCACACAGACAGGAGCCCTGGGCTTGCTTTCCTGAGGGGTCAGGTTTATTATGACCCCCCTGTGGCATGAAACACTGCCCGTGCTGGGAGGTAGGTCTGGCAAGGAGGCAGTGGGATGAATGCTAGGGATCAGACACCGGCTGTGCGTCTACGGTGCCGTAACAAATGCCCACCTATGGGCAGCTAGAGCAGTGCAAGTTTCTCCTCTTGCAGTTCTAGAGGTCCAGAGTTCACAACCAAGGTCCTTCTGAGGGCTCTAGAAGAGCACCCTTCCGCCTCTGGGGGCCCTGTGTCTCTTAGCTTGTGGCTGTGTCGCTCCTGTCTCTATCTTTGTCATCACACTGCCCCTCCTCTGTTGTATCTTGCATGTCTTCTCTTCTTATAAGGACAGTCATTCTACTTAGGGCCCACCCTAAGCCCAGCTGACTGTCTTAGCCTGATCTCATCTGCAAAGTCCTGGTTTCCAAATAACAGCGCATTCCCAAGGCCCAGGGCTAGGGCTTGTGCACATGTGATTTAAGAGACATTGTGTAACCACTCCACCAGCTGAGATGCTGCTCTGGAGGGGGCCCCCAGGGTGAGAGGGGTCCAGACATCAGCCTGGAGCCTCGGCAGTGAGGAGGTAGTCTATGGCTGGGACAGGCAGGATACATGGTTTGCAAGACACATGGTCCTGCCCAGGTATGGGTTCTGGTTCTGTAGGTCTGGGGTCCTAGGCTGGTCCCCCACTGTCAACAAAAGTATCCCCAGAGAAATCCCCTCCCAACCTCCACAAAAGCCTCCTGTCCACTATTCACACTAGAGGTAACTCAGGTAATTCTCTGTCTGTGTCTGCCTGGCTGTCTGCCTGTCTGTCTGTCTGTCTGTCTGTCTGTCTGTCTGTCTGTCTGTCTCTCTGTGTCTCTATTTCTGTCTGTCTCTCTCTGTGTCTCTGTCTCTGTCTGTCTCTCTGTCTGTCTCTCTCTCTCCTCTTGCTCACCCTCCCCTCTATCTCTCCACTCCCACTCTATTCTCCCTCCACTTCTCTGTCTTTGCCCAATTTTCTGAGTCTCCCTCCCCACTCTCTCTCCCTACAGGGTCAACATCCAGGGTCTCTTAGAGGAACAAAAGTAGTTTATGGCCAACATGTTTTCTTGCAACAAAAACCCATTAGTGTTTTTGAAGTCCAGCCTCAAAGCCTTCTGGGCGTTATTTATGTCCACGGGGTTATTGCAGAGGACACCCAGCCCTGAAATCCAGCCATGTATGCCGGGTGGCCAGGACCCGCACTGCCCTGACAGTGAACTTGACCCTGTCTTGGCAGAGGCTGCTAAGGCTGTGGATATAGGATCTCATCAAAGGCGGCTGCCTTCCAGCAAAGGTCCAGAGATTTGGGGGGCCCCATTGGCACTCTCATCTCTCTGTGTGCCTCTCTGGAGCTGGTGGCTCATCTCTGAAGATGCTGCCCTTGAAAAGTAGGCAAGAGGCAAGTGTTGCTACCACCCAGCTCTGAGGATGTGGCAGCAAGAGAGGAGGACTCAGGCCTTGAGCTGGAGCAGAGGGCGGCTCCTCCAGGGCTGTGTGGACTTTTTGACCCGTCAGCAATCTCCCCAGAGTAAGACGCATCCCCTCTCTGGGCCTCAGATTCTCTATTTGGTTTGTTGTTGTTGTTGTTGTTTTTAGTGTATTTGGCACAGGGTCTCACTACACAGCTTGATCTCGTACCGATCCTCCTGTTTTCAGCCTCTCCAGCGCTGGCATTACAGGCATATGCCACCACGCCTGGACTCAGTGGCCCACTCAGCACACCTGGGGCCAGGCTGGCGCAGCTTGTGGTGCTAGGGATTGAACCCCTGTCCCTGCACTTGCCTAAGCAGGCACTTGGTCTACTTACTGAGTTTTCTCACCAGCCCCAGATTCCCTATCTGTAAATGGAGATGATGGTTCAAACTTCCTCTGAACAGGAACCTTGGGGTAAAATCAGTATAGGGGCCAAGGGCGAGGTACGCACTCCCCAAAACCTCGACCATAAGCCACTCATATGGCTGCCAGACCTGGGCCACAGTAAGGCAGAACTGAAGCTGCATTGCATGCAAGGGTCTCTTGCACCTGTTACCCTCATGCCCAGGGAGGTGACCGGGGAGGCTGGTAGGCTACCAGGGAGGCTGGTAGGCTAGCTGGTCAAGGTCCCTCACACCTGCTGCTGAGGCTCTGCGGGTCAGAACAGGTGTCCGTGTGGGGACGGGGCAGCTCTCCTCACCACGCTGGGCATTGCAGTGGGCATGTGGCCTTGGGCTGGGAGGGTCTCAGGTCTAGTCCCAGCTCCATGGGACCAGAGTTTGGGAGCAATCTGCCCACGCCTGCCTGCAGCCTTCCCTGCTGCTGCTGCCTGAGAGTAGGTGGGACAGGGAGGAGCTGGATGACCCCAACCTCAGCAGGACCAACCTGGAATTGGGGCTCCTGCCTCTGCTCCCTGTGCCTAAAACCTGCATCCTTGGTCCAGCCAAGCTCTGGGAAGCCCTCTCCTCACCAGAGAACAGAACTCTTGCAAGACTTTTCTGCTCAAAATCCCCGACTGCTGGTTTCTTTCTTCACCCCTCTGCAGAAGCCCAAAGCTCATAAGACTTTAACCAGGCGTGGTTGCGTAGAAACATGCCTCTGTTACAGTAAATTCTAGACTTTCTTTTTCTTTTTCTTTTTTTTTTCTTTTTGTTTTGTTTTATAAGCCATATCTTTAAAATCTCCACTAAGACTATTGCACAGCTTGCCCGGGGGTCTTTGGCATTTTGGGGTGAAATCTGTGCCATCTGGCTGCACTTCCAAGGCCCCTGGCTATGGCCAGCTCCAAGAAAGACAGAGTCCGCCCACAGACTGGGGATTCTGCAAGCCAGTTGTTAAGCCTCAGGGAGTTTGAGCCATGCAACCAAGACACGAGCCAGATGTGACAGGCCAGTCTGGGGCCCTTCTGGGCACCCCTTCCGCCAGCTATCCCCGGGGGAGCTGCATAGTTGCCATCATGGCCATCGAGGCTTTAGTTCTTATTACGATCTTTAAACTTCTAGAAGTTCTTTTCCAAGTTGCCGTTTCATTGTTTAATGGTTTCCTGTCCTCTGGTTGGCTTCCTTAGTCAGGTGAGCAAGGCTGATGGATCTCCTTCAAATTCCCGTGATCCCCACTGAGCACATCTGCATCTCATGGGCTGTTCCTTCCCCTTCCCACTGTCTCTTATGTGCTCTGGTCTGTGAGTTGCTGAGGGTTCTCAAGGCCTGGAAGAAGGTTTCCGTGTCCAGAAAGGCTAGTGGGTAAAGGATGAAAGCCACCCTGGACCAGTCACTACTTCGCTGGGATTATTCCACCATTCCAGACAAATACTTGCAAAAATCACGCTCCTGGGAGGTGGGTGTGGGAGGGTGCTGGTGAGTTCCCCATTCTCTGCCTTATCTAAGGCTCACAGAGGGCTGACGCCAATCATACCAGCTCAGCCTCCTTGCAGCTTTGAGGTTAATGAACAGCTGTCCCCTGGTGGGTCAATGCAAGTGTCCTCTCAGAACTGCAGTTCTGCAGCACCTGCCAAGCCCCAGGTAGGAAGGGTTCATGTCCCACCCCCACTCTGGCTGGGCCTGCACTGATACCTTTCTCTACAGGCCACTGTTGCCAGCCCAAGAGTCTTCTGGGAAATGTAGTTTCAGTCTGTACTCTGGGTCTAATCTCTGTAGTAGGTCTCCCCGACTACAGGCCCTGGCAGCTTCCTGCTCCTTTCACAGTTCTGCAGCACCTTGGCAGCCATTCCTTTTTGAAATTCTTTTGTCCAGTACCTTTCACTGTTTTCCATGGGAGGGTTACCATGGGTAACCTGCTCGCCTTCACCAGAGCAACAGTGCATAGAGACCTTATGTATCAGTTATTGTAACCACAACCGTCCTCCAGTGGGCCTTGGGCCACCCTCAAACCCAAGGCTAGGGGTAATGTGTCCTTGACACATTCTTGGCAATATGCCTGGTCCATTGGGTTCCCTGGGCTCTTGAGACTCGTCTAGAGATAGGGTCAAGAGGATCTGAAAGGACTTCTTGACTTTGCCGCAGTGCAAGCGTCTTAACGCCTTGCATGGCTCTACCTCTGTCTGCACTGTTTGGAGCCAGTCCCCAATCCTCAAATAGTGTAGACATGGCACTCAGTAAGGAAGACACAGAAAATGCCAGTCAACACGGGATGCCGCCTTACGCAGACACAGCGATGGAGTACTCTCGCTGTCCTGTAGGCCCCAGCCACGCCCTCTGGGAACCATGACCCGTGGCAGTCTCGGGCCACACCCACTGCTGATGCTCTTGGGCCAGCTATTTCCAGGCCTTTGTCCCTGTCTTCTGAAGTGGATGACCAGGGTCAAGGAGAAGGTAGGAGGAGGATGTGAATGCTGGGCGACCCCAGCTGCTGCACAACCGTCACTCAATAAAGATGGCTCCTCCTTCGTCCTCAGTCACTTGCTCAGTAAATGCCATGGAGCTCCAGCTCTGTGCCAGGTCCTGCCCTCTGTGCTAAGCACATGAGTGGGCCAACGGACCTGTCCCAGCTCACATCCACATTGAAGCCAGTACCAATGGGGAAGGGCAGGCAGGCCGGCCAAGCCATCAAAGGGACCATGGCAGTGTCCAAGGGCCACCACCATGCTGGACATGTAGCCCTGCACGCAGTAGGGGCATAAAAGAACCCTTTCAGCCCTGGCCACCATGAGCCCTCTAGGGGGACCATCCTAGTTTTTATGATTTTCTTTCTTCTGAGACCATAGTGCCAAAAACAGTTCTAGTGAGGTCAGGGGTCTCTTGCCTGGGCCCCAGAGTGGGCATTTATTTAGAGCGCTTTATGCTCTGTGTAGAAGTGATGTTGCTGGCCTTCCCATTCCCACCTCCTCAGGCTTGGACATAACTCTGTCCCCCCTGCAGAGCTGGTGGCCTGCAGATTATGCCTTTGCCATCCCCATGGTTGGGGCTCTCAGTTCCAGTGGGTCTCCAAGTACCCCCAGCACAAGGGATCCCAGCACAAGGGACCCAAGCAGGACAGGACTTTCTAGAAGCTCTGGGGATGCCTCCTGCTGCCATGAGCTGTGGTCAGGCTAGGCACTATGTTCTAAAACAGCTAACACATGTTTCTGCTGAACTGGTCTCATGACCTCTTTCCCAAATTTCACCAGATGTTTCCCCAGGAGAGACCCCACTCCCCACGTAAACAGTGGCACACAATTTCCCAGGAGGCCAGCAGTACGCTCTAGCTCCTGACCAACAAAAGATGTCTCCGTGGACTTTAAGAGTGTATTTTGAGTCTTTGCATGTGGGTGAGCAATGTCCAGAAATAAATCTGGGTTGGTAGCAGGGAAAGACAGGCTCTACCGCACGTGGGCTGGGGACAGCCATCCCTCCTGACTCAGGGGTGTCCTGTGATGTCAGCCTATGAGTCACCAGGGCTGGGGAACCCTCTCTGGTGAACCGAACAGTGCAGGTGAGGTCCCAGCTCTCCCAGTGCAGGGAGAACCCACTCTGAGCTCACCTCTCACTGCCCTGACCTCCAGCCAGTCAGAGGACTGGACGAGGCTACTGAGAGCACCAGAGGTCCCTCACTCTTTACAGATGAGACTAAGTCACTTGCCAGAGACTCCACAAAGGCAGGCAGGATTCTGATGCGGGCTGCCTGCTAGCCCTGCCCCTCATGAATCTCGAGTTCTGGCCTTTCCTCACATGAGCGCCCAGTAAGGGCTGCCTCTTCCAGCTCCTGTGGACATGGTCGGTTCCCAGAGGGAGCCCATTCTCCTGCCAGGCTCAGGGGTGCCCCATATTGCATCCTATGAGTCTCATGCCCAGAGTACCCCAGTCCTGCTGCCCTGCTGTCCCCTGATGATAGCAGATCTCCCATGCCTTCTGTGAAGCTCCCCAATTGCCCAGAGGTCCCCAAACAAATTCCCACCAGACTCTATTGTGTGGCTTCCTCAGTGCAGTGTGCAAATGTGGCTTTATTTGGAAAGTGTCTAAGTAGTTGCGTCAGGTTAAGCATTTTGAGGTGAAACCATCCTGGATTTAGGATAAGCCTTAAACCCAATAGGAGAGAGAGAAACACACAGAGACCCCCAGAGGAAAGGAGGCTGGGTGAGGACAGACAGGATGGAGAGACACACCCTTGAGCCCAGAAACACCAGAAGTCCCCAGGAGCTAGCAGAACCCAGGAGAGAGTATGGCCCTGGCCACACCTGCATTTCAGCCTGCTGACCTCCAGGACTGAGAATACACCCTATGGTTTAAAACCTTCTTGCTGTGCAATGGGTTATAGACGCTCCAGAACACTAATACAAGAGGTTGCCCGGTAGGCATCTTGGTGCCTCAGTTTCCCCAGCTGTAAGTGAACTCAGGTTCCCTGTGAGGCTCCGGTGGGGTGACACGCATCCAAGGCATACCAGCAGGGTCTGGCAGGGGAGAAGCCGCAGGTGGGCATCAGCCTCCGTGGCTGTCATCCTCGCTAGCATGGCCACCCTTCATTCATTCAGTCACTCTGAGACCTGCGGGCATTGGGGCAGCAGGCAAGAATGCCTACACAGAACAAGTTCAGCAACTGGTCTGGTGCTGTTGGTGCTAAAGTGGGGCTGGGGACGACTTCGTGGGGTGAGGTTGGGCTTCAGGCCAACACAGGTGACCCGTGGCAGGGCTCCCTAGAGGAGGGACAAGAGAAGCAGGAGGTGGAGTTGGGGCATCAGGGAGGTCCTGCCCAAAGGCTGCCAGCCCAGCCGTCCTCCCTAGTTGGCATTGCCTGGGCCCTGGGGACAGTGCTGCATGGCTCCAGTGCTCAGTGGGTACACATTTCACTCTCTTCAGATTTGCTTTCTTTTTTTTTCTTGGAGGAGAAGGATCTACAGGGTGTTCAGGGTCTCACTGATCAGACTTCTAGTGAGCTGCCTATTTACAGCCTCCCAAAAGCTGGGATTGCAGGCACCTGCCA
Organism: Capromys pilorides; assembly: GCA_004027915.1. Taxonomy (NCBI): domain Eukaryota; kingdom Metazoa; phylum Chordata; class Mammalia; order Rodentia; family Capromyidae; genus Capromys; species Capromys pilorides. The sequence continues at coordinate 36,790 of PVKN010000754.1, read as the reverse complement.
CATGCCTAGTCTCAATTGCCATCTCAACCCAGTCTCAGTTGCCATCTCAGTGCACCCTGGGAGGCAGGGCTGGCACAGCAGGCCTGGGGATCGGAGATCAGGGATGGGGATCGAACAGGTGTTTTAATCCACAGAGCTATTTGGCCGGCCCTCAGATTTGCTTTCTTAAAAGTCGTCCCCAAGTGTCTTTGACTCTGTTGGTTTGGGCCAGCAGCCTCCAGGCACCTGTATGTTATGCCATCCCTTGGCCTGTTGGCATGAGGTGGCCCAGACCACAATCAGTTCTGGGTCCCAGCTGATGGTCCCATAGCCTGTGCTGGTGAGCCAGTCCCCTCCAGGTCTCAGAGAAGGAGGGGTGAGAGGAACCTCAGGCTGGGGCTCCAGCCTCCCCTTCGCTTTAAGACACAGGGGACCAAGGACTCACTGCCCATGGGCAGCTCTGACTCGGGGTCCCTCGTTTTCCTTGCTGGCTTTGGTTTCAATTACAGCAGTGCCATGTGGCAGCTGAGGGTCTCAGGTGCAGAAGGTCTGGCCGTGCTCACATGTATGTGGCAGGTGTGTTGTGGCTTCATAGATTCTGCACCCTTAATGAAGGTCCTGTGTCTGACACCAGATCCAGAGGGAGCAGAAAGCATTTTGGCCTCACCCCCAGTGGAGAGTGAGACCCTAGGGTAGTGCAGCCTGAGGGGAGCTGTGTCTACCTACAAGCTGTGAAGCTCTGGGCTGGGGTGGCCTCCTCTCAGGCCTCAGTGTTCCCATCTGCAGAGAAGGCATGAGCAGTGCTATCCTCCTCCAGCTTGGGATGAAAGCCCCTGTAGCCCGTCCTCATGAAGCTCTGTCCTCGCCACTCAGCACTCAGTGACCCTCAGCTGGTTTGTCACTGACCTTGGAATGGAGAGGTAGCTTGTCTGCGCTCACAACAGTTTGGTTGGCAACCAAGGCTTGAACCTGTGCCCACCCTTAAGTCCCTGCCTCAGGCTGCCACTCCTATGAGGGGAGTGTACAGATGAAGGGAACTCAGCAGGGAGGACAGCCATCACCTCTTCATCCCAGGTTGGGAATCCAGGCCGAGGCCAAGGAGCCTGGGCTGTGCTAGGAAAGGTGCTCTTTGGTGGCCTGGGCTGCTTTGGGGCCCTTGACTAATCCCCTGAAAGCTCCCCGGATGCTTTGGAAGTCTGTACCTCTCCATGCCTCTCTAGGCCCTCCTGGCTTTAACTGTCCCCATGTGACTTGGGGGAGTCCCCTCCTCCCCTGCCGTCTGCAGGGAGACTCAGCCATGCTCAGAATATGGTCACGGTGGGGTGGTTGGGGACTGGCAGGGGTGGCCGTGCACAGCTGCTGCAGCGCAGACCACGTGTGCGTCTGAAGAGGTTCTCCACACACATGGCCCACTCTGACCAGGGATTCTTCTCTTCTAGACTAAAATCCATGGGGTTGGGTTTGTGAAAATCCATGCCCCCTGGCATGTGCTCTGCAGAGAGGCTGAGTTTCTGAAACTGAAGATGCCAACAAAAAAGGTTAGTGGTAACGTTTCTGTTACAACATACAGGGGCTGGGGAGATAGCTTGGCAGTCTAAGTGCCTGCCTGGCAAGCATGAGGACTCAAGTTCAATCTCTAGTGCCACATGCCATGGTGGCCCCAGAAACCTGGGTGCACCATGACTGCCTGAAGCCAGGCATAGAGGCACATACCTGTAATCCCAGCACTGGGGAGGCTGAGACAGGAGGATCACTACGAGTCCCTGTACCAAACAAATGAATAAAAATTAGTTTTAAAAAACACATCGCCAGGTCTGAATGTCACACAGACACTTGGCTGGAGAAATGTCATTGACTTCAAGCTCTGGGCTTTATTGCCACCCCAGGGAGGTCCCAGTGAGCTTTCCCTGATTCTTCCATTCCCGTCGTGGAAACTGTGACCCAGTCTTCAGTGGCCTTGACAGTCCCCACCAAATCCTACGAAGAGAAGGTCCGAGCACTGGGCCACCAGAATTGATGATAAATACAGATCCAGTTAAACTTTGAGCTCTGGTGCTTTTATGCTTGTGGGGTCTTGGCTCATTTATCAGATTCAGTTTAATTACATTTCCTAGCTTGCTGGGATTTTTCCTTTTAATCTCTAAAAACTTTATGGCCGAGGAGAATCTGACAATGGAACAGAGCCTGGCTTCCTCGTTTACTTGTGGAGGGCTGAGGCCAGGCGCCTCGACGCGTTGGGCCTGGGCTTCTCCTTAGAAACAATAGTAAAATCTGGGGAAAGGTTTATGGAATGTATCGTAATTGAGCTCTTGGCTAGACTTTCCCCAAATGCTGAACTTTCTGAGTCAACCCAAAAGCTGAACAGGGAGGGGGCATCCTGGCTACCAGGTGCCTGGCAGGGAGGTGGGTACTCTCTGACCATCCAAGAATGACCCGCAAGGCCAGGGCTCGGAAGAGTGATGCAGATCCCTGCTCGGGTCTCGCCTGCAGATGTATCACATTAGTGAGACCCGAGGCCTCCTGAAAACCATCAACTCGGTGCTGCAGAAGATCACAGACCCCATCCAGCCCAGGGTGGCTGAGCACAGGCCGCAGACCACGAAGAGGCTCTACTACCCCTTCTCCCGGGAGAAGCAGCACCTGTAAGTGGGCCCCATTGCCTGCAGACAGCGCTCTCTGGGAGACCCATGCGGGCAGTTCTGCATCACCCCCCCCCAAAAAAGAGGAAGCTTTGGCCCCTGGTAGACAACATGAGAGCTTCATGGTTGTACCCAGGATAGTCATGGCGTGACTCTAAGGTCACCAATAACTAAAGAATTAGAGAGGCAGTCTTGTCCAGCTTAGTGACGCCTGGGAAGAGCCACATGGGCAGGGATCTTGGAATCCCTCCTGCCCAGCTCTATCCCCTATGGGGTTGGTTGACAGCCACACCTTTTGTAGCCTGGACAGCTGCCAGCCAAGCAGCTGAGGAGATGGAACTGAAAACTGTCCCCACAGGGCCCACTGAGCCCCAGGGACCCATAGCCAGAAGTGGCGTTGCCTGGCAGTGCTAACCCTGCTTTGAAACCTTCCACCCTCCCTTGCTCCCACGGGGCAGTGGGGCGTAGCCACCTGGGTCAGCAGTGGCTGCACGCTATCCATGGGCCTTGTGGAGCAGGAGTGTAGGCAGAGGCAACCTGGGGAAGTTGGAGTCTCGATGCTGGGGGTGGATGGGCCCCTGGACATAGCCAGCCTCAGGGGCAAGGGAGGATCAGGAGCTCACACAGCTGCCTCAGTTTACACCTGGAGCATCTGCCCAATAGGTACAGGGGTTGCCAGGGAACTGAGTGCTTAACTTGCTACATGGCCAGTCCTGGGGTTGGTGGATGTGTTGGGAAAAGGAAGTGGTCACCTGCCACCAGCTCTGTCTAGAACAGAGGACCTGGCAGTAGAGAGCTGAGCTACCCCACCCCACCCCACCAGCTTGGCCAGGCCCCAAGCTACCCTCCTTAGTCTTAGACTAAGTGGCTTTTCTGGAGATTTCCCTCTGCCCTCAGGAAACCTCAGACAGCTTCGTCATCACCCAAACCAAACATCAGGACCCAAACCAATGGGAAGTTCCAAGGAAATCATTTTCAGAACTGGTACTGTGTCACATGGAATGGTCCTATCCCTGTCCCCCACTGCACCAACTCTAAAAGTGGCCTGCTGAGGATGTCATCAGGAAGGGTACCCTTGTACCATGGGGTCTCTTTCCACCACCATGGGTCTCAGCTCTGCCAGATGTGGGGACTAATGACACAGACTGTTCCCCCTGCCTGGGAATGGGCAGGTCATGCTTGGTGTGTGCACACAGTTCTAGCCACGCACACTGCCTGCTCATAGGGACAGGGCAGCTTCTCAGGGCCTGGAACCCCAGAGAACTGTGTCGAGTGAACAGCCTTTCTCCTCCTCTGTGTTTCAACAGATTCGACCTGTCCGATAAGGATTCCTTTTTCGACAGTAAGACTCGGAGCACAATAGTAAGTATCGTAGTTGGAGTCACCTCAACAGCAAGCAGGGTGGCTCCAGGGACCAGGAGAATAATTTCATTTTGGTTAGACTCCTCCGGGTGGAAGCTGGCTCTAATTGTCTGCGACAGAAATAATTAGAATAATGAAATGAGAGGGCAGCCAGCAGCTCAGGGGACAGCCAAGGCCCCGGCAGCTCAGAGGAGGAGCGTGAGAAAGAACAATGCCAAGGAAGGCCAGGAGGAGGGGAGTGGCATGGTACCACCCCCTAGCAACTATAGCCTTGAGCCGTGTCCTCGGGGGTCCTGCATGTATCATACTGGCTCCCAGAGGAGACTATGGGCATGCATGTGGATCCACAGCCAGGCTTCGGAGAGAGCAGCTGTGGCAGGCGTGGCACGAGGGCCAGGCAGTGCAGGCAGAGACGCTGGGTGAGGAGGGTCTATTTCTAGGCCTTTGCCTAGGTTGGAAATCTGACCAGGCTGCCCTGCCATATTCAAGGTACTGACTGAATGCTTATCCATCAGCTGCCAACTTGACCACCAGCCAAGCCAGGCAGTGCATGGCGCAGGACCCAATTTCTATCTAAACAAGAAATTAAGCTGGCAGCCAAGCCACGCTGTCATTCTCTCTGCCTGCCCAGAATGTGCCGCCTGGCCGGGCAGCTGTGCAGGACTCAGAGGAGGTCGGCCTGGTGCAGATAATGCCCCTCACCACCTCCATCCCGAGACTGGCTGGTGGCCAGCTGCAGGGTGATGGTACAGGGTGCCATGGCCTCGGGGGTGCCAGCAGCTGTTAGGACAGGCAGGTCCTATTCACCCTTTGCCCCTTCAACCCATAATGACCTCAGGACAGTCCCCCAGCCTTTATCGGGACAAGGACAATTCTAGCTGGCCCTCCAAAAGGCATCTGTGTACCTCCATTGGCTTAGTTATATGGGTTTGTGCCAGGTATCAAGTCACTGTTGTGGGTTTTTTATTATTATTATTAATGGTGTGACTAATTTTAGCGATTAGATTGCATGATAATAAGCAACAAGGAACTCAGATAAAGCAGCCCAGCTTGGAGCTAACATGTCCACAAGGGTCTTGCATCCCAGATGTGGGCCACTTGGGAGAACAACAGTGTTAACCTGAGCTGTGTCTCCTCTATGTCCCTGTGACAAGGGAGAGTGGGGTAGCCAACTGTAAACCGAGTCACTCGCCTGGGTTTCAATATATATGGCAGCTCAACTTCGCATTTTCTAGGGCTACAAGGATGTGCCCAGGGCAGGGTGCACATTTGTAATTCCCTCTTGCTGTGGGGGATGACCAGGGCGTAGGGGAGCACAAGCAGATGTACCATCCTGATGTCGTCTTTCTGGAAGTCTACTCTGAAATTAAATTGTTCCACAGGTGATAACAGCTATTATGAACACCAACTCAGAGAAATGGATTTTGCACAGATCTGTAGATATTAACTGAGAGGCTGGGGAGATAGCTCGGTGGCACAAGTGCCTGCCTGGCAAGAGCAAGGTCATGAGTTCGAACCCCGGTCCTGCAAAAATAAACTGAAAGAACCATAACTCCATTTACCCAGGAGGGTAGCACTGTCGCTGACTGTCCCTGGAGCCCAAGTTGTAAGTGATCATGTGCTCCAGAGGAACATTGGTGGGGGAAAGTTTGCCCTTGAGTAACCAGGCCCGAAGGCATTCGAAATCAGGTGGCATCCAGAGTCAGGGTGAGACCATTCTTGGCTAAGATGTGTGGCTGTCAGAGGCCACTCAACTCCTAGCATTGGGGTTGTGCAGTATATAATGGTAAGGCCTAATGTGCTGGTCTTGGGTTTTCAATGCTTGGCCCATAGACACTAGGGAGCCACAAAAGGTTTTGGAGCCAAGTTTTGGATGTGGTCAGATCTGATCTGAAAGGATCACTTTGGGAACAGGCTGAGAAGGAGCAGGCAAAAGGCAGAGATGGGGTAACAGTGTTGGTTGCAAGTGGGAACCATGTGTGCGTAGAGGGAGAAGATAGGGGTACGGGAGAATAGGAGCACGACAGGACAACCAGTTAGAGTTGGAGGGTCAGAATAATGGAGTGAGAAGCTCATTGCTTCGCCAAGAAGCAGTTACTGAGCACTAGCTGTGTGCCTGAGACCAGTGGACAGGGAGAGGACAGGTGGCAACGGGGATCAAGGTCAGGAGACAGCAGCGGACAGGCACAGGGCTGTTCCATGGCCTGGTGGTTACTGTGGTGCAGAGCCAGGTAGATCTGGAGAGGATGAGTGGTTCCAACAGAAGGAAGAGCCGGCACAGAGACCCTGAGACTGCAGGAGAGGGATTGGAGAGAGAGAGAAGAGACCAGGGTCACACACGGTGGGGCAGAGGGACAAGGACAGGACAGAGGCTGGCAGGACCTGGTGGCCATGAGCAGGACACCGGCCTTGCCCAGGGCACGGGAGCAGTGGAGGCCTCCATGGGGAGCTGTGTGCCCATCAGTGTGTGCCTATGACTTAGGGATGGCTACTCACATCCTATTCTGCAGATGGTGACACAGTGGGCAATGCAGCCTATCCGTGATCATAGTGATGGAGCTGGCTCTCAGAGCAAATCGATGCCCTGCCACCAAGAGCCCTGAGGCCACCCACATGATGTTCTAACTTGGAGCTTGGGGTAGAGTGAGATTCCCTTAGACGGGCTCTGCCCAGGGTCATCCACCACATTGTGGCTCATGGAATCCCAAGACCTGCCCAGGCCCTGTCCCTCAGGCATCGAGGACCCTGGGCTGGATCCAGGGGCTCCTGCTCCTGCTCATCTCTCAGCAGAAGGTGATAATGTCCCTCTGCTCAGGACACAGGGACAGCTGTGCTGCTTCATGCTGGTGCATTGCCAGGGAATGCCCACCCAGCTGTGGCACAGCTGGCCGCACTCTGTCCTGCTGTGGGAAGCGTCGAGTGGAACTCTGCAAGGCTCACTGGCCTATGAGAGCCTCAGGCCTTCAACACCACAGGAGTCCTGAGCTTACAGCCCACTCCTGAGAAGCAACCTCCCCGGGACAGCACAGGTGGTTGCCACGGGTCACGTCTGAACAGCGAGATACCTGCTGCGGGCCGGAGGCGCTCGCTGCCAATGACTGTGCCCCCTTCCCTCTTGTCTCTCTGCAGGTCTATGAAATTTTGAAAAGAACGACGTGTACCAAAGCCAAGTACAGCATGGGTAAGGACATTTTTGGGGCTTGAGATCAGCGGCAGTTTCCGAATGGTAATCTTGCCTCCGAATCATCTCTGTGGGAGGTGGGCAGTGCTTAAAAGCATTTTGATTTAAGGCTTTGTAACTGTTTCAGACAGGAGGGCCAGTGGCCCTAAGGAAAACCATTCCAGGGCCAGGGCAGATTTATGTCCCAGGACTGTTAAACACAAAGGTACCCTTTGCTCTGTGGGAGATGTCTGTGAGCTGTGGACAGGGTCTCCCTGAGGGGGTAACTCTGGGGTGCTGGACTCTCTTGACCCTCACAGTGGGAAGGAGCCAAGGGTCCTCCTGGGGGACCTCAGCCTAAACATTGCTTTGGGGCTTTGGGAACTAGCAACCCTTCAGCCAGGGCCACGTAAAGGTCAAAGGGTACAGCCAAGCAAGTCCACGTAGTGAGTGGAACCCCCACCCAGGGCTTGCTCAAGGCAGCACCTCCTGGCCAGGTTCTCCTATATGTTCATATCCCAATCCTGGAAGCTGCCACAAAACCATTCCCAGTAGGCTCCTTAAGTCCTATACAGGACTGCACAGGACCTCCCCGCCTCCAAAGAAACTGGGTGAGATCTGTGCTAGCTAGGCTCATGGCTGTGGCCTTGAGCTGCCTCCTCCCTTCTCCTCCTGTGAAGAGGGTTCATGTGTCTGTCACACATAGACCAGCTGGGGACATGGGATAGCAGCCTGGGGAGAGCTGCAGTCTGCAGACAAGGAGGCCCCTCTGCCACCTGGAGGGGACAATGCTACAGCAATGGAAAGCAGAGCCCAGTGTAGGCACTTGTGGGGACCTGCCAGAATGCAAGGAGAAGACAACCCTCCAGGGTTCAGCTGGGATGCTTGTGCCCCAGCCACACAGCTGAGAGGCAACAGCAGGAAAGTCCTTGTAGCCTGGAGTCTCTAAACTCATGTCCAATGTCAGTGGAAATGCAGGCTACCCAGGGGTCAGAGGGAGCCAGGAAAACTGTCCTCATCAGTCTGGCCCACCTCAGACAGAGCCAGAACCTCCAGAATAAGCAGAGAGGGAAGGAAGGGAGCTCAGGAGCTGGGATTTTGAAAGTGCTTCTCTAAGTCTCATCCACAGAGGCAGGGAGGACTTGTGATTCCCAGGGCTGGGTCTTGGGCCTCGGCTTCCCCATATGGTCCCTTCCATGGAAACCTGTGCAGTTGCTGTGAAGATCTGTAGGATCCAGGGTGGAAAAGTCCACACGGCTCTGGGTCCCGCCCCCCCTCCAACAGGGGAGCAGGGTCATGCCGTTCCCACCAGTTTCCTGGCAGGACTGGTTCCTGGCACCTGGAGACAGAGCAATTGGATAAAATTCCCTCTCCACAGCCCTGCTCCATGCTGGCAGCTCAGCCTAGAGGTCTACTGACCTCTAAACTCATTCATTCACCTTGCATCAAGGAGTGCTAGACTTCTGTCCCCCAACCGGCCTCTGTCCCAGGGGCTCTGAGCCCTCTACAGCTTATGCTCTAGAGGAAGGAAACAAGTGCCAAATAAACAGATAATCAGAATATGGTTAAAAAAAAAAAAAAAAGAATATGGTTTTGATGGTTTTGTAGGCTAAAGGAGGCTTGGGAGAAGGCATGGTCAGGTGAGGCCTTTCTGGAGAGTTAGCGTTTGGACAGACTTGAAGAAAGAAAGCGAAGGAGAAGCCTGCTACAGAGGGCCCATGCACAGACCCTGTGGCAGCTCTACCCTAGGAGCAATCTAGGAAGAGCAAGGAGGCCCGTGGAGGGCCTGGCTACCACCCCATGGCCACTTCTTGCACAGATGAGCTTTTCACTCTCATGTGGCTCCAGCCACGTGCTCCCCTCTTCTCTAGTTTTGATTCCTAAGCATCCCTGGCCATTCCAGATCACTGACCCAGGAGGTGGTCTATTTTTAAGGGGTCCCTAGAGATCATTTTTCTGGTGGTGTCAAGGCTGCCCAGGCTGCAGTAAAATATGGAACACACACCTGGAAAGCTGCCTCAGAGAAACTCCTCCATTGCGCTGGCCCCGGATGTGCGGGAGCAAGAGTAGACTCCTGGGCGCCCTGGCGGTGCTGGCCCCAGCTCGCTTTCCCTTCTTCCAGAACCATCCGGCAGAGCTGGGCACAGCAGCCGTACCTACTGGCAGGTGCAGAATGATTCTTTTTATAATGTGCCCAGCACAGGCCCTGGGCCAGCAAGCAGAGGCCTGGCCCTCGCCCCTGCTCAGGAGCTCTGGGCCCCTGGGAGCCCCACACTTGCCTCCAGTGCTTTGTTCCCCAATGCAGCTTTGATTCTTCGAGGCCCTTCCATGTAACTAATAGCCGATGTATAAACAGGGCAAGGAGAGGGAAGAAAGAAGGACTCTGCCCTTCTAAGTAAAAGGCGGAAATGTGGGAAATACGGTAAGTGTGGGGCTTCCTCTTCAGCTTTTCCAATCAACCTAAAACCTAATTCTAAATTGTATGCGTGTTTTCTGACACCATCAATTGTCCCATCCATACATTTTCTCATGATTCAGCTTTTCTAACCACTTCAAATCCACCTTTCCGATCTGCGGACTTGCCTTCCTGCAGGTGGGGGTAGCTGGTGAATCGGAGGATTGGGGGCGGCCGAGTTCAGCCGCAGGCTCCCCACGCCTCCTTCCTCCGAGATGGAATTTCCTCTTGGGGTTTCCTCTGTGTCTTCCTCGTCTTGCCAATCGAGCATGTTTTTATCATCTCCTAGTGGATAGCTAAATCGCCCTGCTGCGTCATCCCCGGGGAAGGACCCAGGAAGGTGGCGGGCTCTGTGTAGCCAGGTTCGTTTGGAATAGAGAAAACTCCTAGGGATTGGGACCACCCTGCAACCGCTCTGGCTTGCAGATATGGGACAGGAGGTTTGGCCGCTCCATAATCTCTCTCCGTCTCTGTTTTTAAGGCATCACAAGCCTGCTGGCCAACGGCGTGTACTCGGCCGCCTACCCACTGCACGATGTGAGTAACCTTGACGTACCCTTTATCTCTCCGTCACTTGATTCCCCAGATCCCCGTGGGCCACACCCCCCAGGAGCTGCAATTATTCCTGCGGTCACGGCTTCCTGCTTAGCTCTCTCTGTAAATGTCAACTGCACACAGGCCTCTCCTGTTCCCCTGTGTGGGGCTGAGAAGTTGCACACAGGCCCCTTTTTGCTGGCAGAACAGTCTCACGGAGACAGAGCGTCTGCGGCAGACACCGTGCGGGCCCTATGAGCACCTGGCTCCGCCCCCGCCCCACCCTACCCTGCCCCATGCTGTCCGGCCCAGGGCTCTATGTAAGAGCAAGTGGCCAGCTTCTCAAGCTGAATGTCCAACTCCCACTGGTCTCCCCCTGACAAATATAGCTTGAGGCCATGGCTTGGGGTGGAAAAAGATGGAGATGATGATGCTGTCTTCTGTCGTTTCTATGGAAAAGGGGGCTGGAGTTCATCAGGGCACTAGGATCAGGGATCAGCACTGTGGGAATTCCAGACAGAGGCTCTCTGGAACTTTCCAAAAGATGGCCGCCTACCCAAAGAGTGGGAACCCAAAGGCTGGAGGGAGGGAGAGAGAATGAGTTTGGAAGGATCGTGAGGCCTGGAGTCCAGCCTGGCCACTCTCTGTCGATGTCCTTGAGCAGAACCAGCCCCTTGGTCTCCCCAAGCTTCAGTGTCCCTATCTGTAGGTTCGGACGTCTTGCCCTGACTGCCAAGGCAGCAGTGGTGTTGGGACAAACAGAGAGGAAAGGGCTCTGAGGAGGGAAAGCTGGACTGGGCCAAGGTGGGCCCAACAGGGCATAACCTGGATGGTCCAGGGAGAAAGATATCTGTCTGATCTGCCAGTATCGCCCTGTCACTTCCCCCTCGGGGCTGCCTCAGCACTGTCAAGCTGGGCTTTGCCCCTGCACGTGTGCTGTACCACCCTCTGCACTGCTTTTCCCTGCCTACCTGCAGCAGACATAAGCGTCCCTGCCAGGTCTCCTTTTGCTTTTTCCTTCTTCGCTGGCTCTGCTGACTCCCCACTTCCTCTGCTGTGCTGTCATGCCCCTGACCCACAAAGACACCACTATCCAGCTACCTTTCGTGGCCCCTGGCAAGAGGCTGGGGCACAGAAGCTGCGTCTTTCAGGACCTCTTGCCTGCTGGGATTGGGCCTTGTTAGTCTCCAAGGGAAGACACGAGTGGTTCCAGGAGCCTGCAGTGTGTCTGTGGAGGACTGTGTGTGTATGTGTAGCAGGAGCTTGATTTTGTCCAGGCAGATGCAGGCACAGAGACTCAGAAATTGAGTAATCTGCCCACAGGGGAGCTGGAGACAAAAGTGACACCTGGTTGTCACTCTGCCACTCTGTTTCCTGGAAGTACCACTGCCTCTTCCTCCTCTGAAAGAAGCCACATGCACCGTCATGTTGGCCCTCACCACCGCATTTGTCTGAGAAATCCATTCTGTCTGCAGTTTGGATGCTCTGGACAATACTCCCTGTCCCCTAGGCCCATTGCCTGACGCAGTGCCCACAAAGAACCTCCAGTATCACGTAGGGAAGTGAATGCTTCTCAATCAGCCCTGGACCTGACCCATGCGCAGGAAAGCCTGCAGTATGACACGGTCCCACCTTAAAGATGGAGAATTAGGCTTGAGGCACTAGGACAGCTTGCTCAGGAACATAGCCAAAGAGTTCAACCCAGAAACTCTGGATTGGGCTCCCTGCTTCTTTTGGGAATAAAACATTTTCTACCCATGGGTTTTCCATAAAGCTGAAGGGTACATGCCCTGTTAAAGACCAAGGCTGAGGTTTAAACATCTGGAGAGACAGCTCCCTGCAAGCCCAACTGTGAGCACCCCACATCCTTACTTAACAGAGCAGGAAGCAGGGCTGCCCAGTGTTCCCTCCGCATTCTCCACATCTGAATTTTCACTTGTTGTTCACCTGGGCTATCTGCATGGCATTGCACAACCCCTTGCCCATGGTGTTCATTCATTTGTTCATCCATCCATCCATTCATTCAGCAAGAGCATCTCCCAGGCCAGGTGCTGGAAGCCAGCCAGAAGAGCAGCTGCTGAGGTTGTGTGTGGTATAAGAGCTCCATGTTCTGTCTGAGACCCTGAGCAGCTCTGTCATAATTAGTCTGTCAACTGCAGAGAGAACTTTGATACTGCTGCAGCTGCCCAGGGGCTCCCTTGCTTCCTTCCCTGGTTGGCATATGCCTACCTCTAGCAAACCAGCCTCTAGTGTAAGAGTTGCTGCTGGAATTATGAGGCCTTCTCATCCATGGAAACGTGTAGGGATGTGCCCAAGGGAGCAGGCCCCATGGGTAGGACCCTGGGGACATAGGGGCAGCAGGACATGCTATTTTTAGAGCACTTGATTCAGAGACACAGCATTAAGTATCTCGCTCTGGTACATGGCCAAGTCTTCCCCACCTCACAGGGCTTCTTAGGGCCATGAAGGCTGCTCATGAATGGAGAGGACTCCAGGTAGATGACCCCAAGAGGCCCAGGGCTGTATATGCTGAGTGATTCTCAAGACCAGCAAGCTGGCCTGGCCGCATTCACCCTGCACAGAACCTCTCTTCCTACTCCTCCTTAGTCATTTCTATCAAAGGTTCACATTTGGGCTCCCTTCAACCTATCTTCTTTTCTTTTGAACTTAGACCTGGAAGTGAGTCAAATGTAGCTATGTGCTGGGTGCAGCGGGCCAAATATACAGTGATCACATAAATGAGATGCTTGAGAATAATAGGAGGCGACACCATCCGGGTGGGGCGAGGATCGAGGTACAGGATGGCCTCTCAGGGCAGAATCCAGGTTCCCATGATTGGTGTAATTCTTCTTGTCCTGAGGATTCCCCTTTCTTCCCAAGGCTGTGGCTTCCCTTGAGGTCTTCTGGAAACCCATCTGTTCAGAATGGGGGGTGGCTCAGGCCATCTGTCTGTCCTGATGGTAGACAGACAACAATAGGACTTGGGTAGCACTTCTGATGAAGGGCACCTGTTTCTCCCACTGCATGAAATCTTGTCCCGGGTTTGTTGTAATCTGTGTCAATGAAGGTAGCCAGAGGGTTCTTGAAATGCTCTGAAGATGAGCTTTGCGGAAGCTACACGGCACAGTAAGAGCTCCCCTTTGGTCTTATTCACAGGGAGACTACGAGGGGGACAACGTTGAGTTCAATGACAGGAAGGTAAGTTGCCATGGAGCAGGGAGAAGGTGGCCCTTGGGCTGTGGGCTGCAGTGGGCTGGGGTCTAGGTGGTGTAGGAACCTGACTTTTTGCCTGCCTGGGCTCTCTTGGGCTGCTGCTCTAAGTTTTGAGTGTGGCCACGTATAGGACCATTGCTTCCTCTCTCACACTTTTTTTGGGGAGAAAAGTCTCAACTCTCATGCTTAGCAGGAGATTGTTAATGTATAAGAGGAAAAGAATCCTCAGAGCCTGCTCCTTTCACAGTCCTTTCTTCACCAAGCCCGGCCAGGTAAAAGAAACTCTGTGCTCCCTGGGTGTCTGGACTGTGGCCATGATGGTAGCAGTCTTGGAAGGCCTCTTGGAAGGTGCTCCACGTGAACCAACTTGGGGTCCACAGGGGCACAGAGATGCACAGCCCCCAGCAGCGCCCTGTGGAAACCTGCTTAATGGTGTGCAAGCCAGTACTTCTCCAACTTGTCTGCTCTGGGGTCTTTTTGAATGGAAAAATCACCAAGCTGATGTTCCATGGGATGTTCTTTGGGGGACTCAAAGTGATCCTGTCCTTCTTGAGTGGTGGTTGTCCCCATCTTCGTAGTGCTTAGTTCCACTCTCCAGCACCCAGAAAGCTTCCCACATGAACATTCACCCTTCCATCCCCAGACATCTGCTTCTCCTGCCCCCAACATTCAGGAAGGCTTTTCCCTGCCTCCTGCCCACATGCCCACACCCAGCACCAGGCTCCAGCCAGCACCCACATATGCCACTCCCTGTGTCCCAGAGAGCCCTCCCTCAGGGGACAGCCATCCCAGGACCCCACTGGCACTGCCTCTGACCCCTTGTAGATCGTCTGCTGGCAGGTGGTAGGAGAAGAAGCTTCCTGGAGAGCTTCACAATGGTCGCCTTCTCCCAGCTCCCAGGGCCCAGAAACCTCTGTGGATGGAATGTCCTTTGAGTTCAGCCTCTCTCCATCCCCCACAATGTTTTTAAATCTTTGATGCTTGCTACAACTTGCCCGCCCCAGGAACCCAGCTGAAGATGCTATCTGATTTAGGACAAAAATGACATATTTGGTTATTTTTAGTGTAACATCTGGCATTTGAGACCCTGTGACTTGTCGAACTTCCCCATCAATGCTGTTAGAGAAGCATAGTCCTTGCCACGACGTGTCCTGGCCAACTCTGGCCTCAGAATCCACCCCCCTCTGTTCCCCTGTGCCCCGGCTGCTTGGCTAATGCCCTTCCTCCTCCTAAAAATACTTCCTCTGTGGACCTCAGCCACCCCCTTTTGGCTGAGCTCAGTCTTCTGACCCCTCAATCCTAAGCTGGGCCCTCTTCCCAGCCTCCAGCCACAATGACTGCCTTTTTAAATCTCAAGATGGCTTAGCTGATGGTCACATCAACAGGACATCTGAGGCAGGTACTTGTTCAAGGGATAGTTACTGACTTTTTCTGTGTACCAGGCCCAGCTATTATCCTCTACCTGGAGTATGCCTACCCCAATTAATTTCATGCCCCAGCAAGGAACACAGGGCCCAGTCTGTGGGATAGTTTCAAGTTTAATGGTGGATGAATGGATGGATGGATGGTTGGATGGATGGATGGATGGATGGATGGATGGATGGATGAGTGGACAGATAGTAATGAATGAAGGAGGGGAGGGAGGGAAGGAAGGAGGGAGGGAGGGAAACAGGGAGGATCAGATAAATATTGTGTCCTAACTCAGAGCCTGGAGAATGTCCTGTTCTTCCCGAAGGCCATACTTTAAATGGCTTGATTCTGAATATGTTGCCATTGCCATGAAGCATGAGACCAAAGCTTCTCCCTTACTGCTCCCATCAGAAGCAGGAGTCCCAGATGCCTGATCCCAGGTTTCCTGTAAGACTAAGGGAAAGTGCAGCAAGCATATTTTCTGCACTGAGCTGGAAGTTGGCTGGGGATGAGCAGCCAGGAGGCAGGTCTGTCTGAGGCGGCCTCTTCAGTCCTCCTTTGAGATCGTGAGCCTCGGGCGAGTTCTGCCTGCTTGAGCTAAGCTTGTGGGCAGGCCCTCACCACCGAGGGCTGTATGCATATGTGCATGAATCCTACTAGGCAGTTGTTCTTCCTTCTTCCCAAGCTGTAGGAGACTGGGCCAGCCTGGACTGCATAGAGCAGGGACAGCTGAGACCCCAGGGACCTGTAGCTGCCCAGTCCACCATGGGACGGAGTAGGCCTCTGTCCACACCTGGAAAACGTCCCCTGTGACCCAGCAAGCCTCTCTAGGATCTCAGCTTTGTCTCCTACAGGTGCTGTGAGCCAGAGGACAAACCCTTTCATTCAGTAGCTGCTCCCTGAAAACCTGTGACCCACCCCAGGCCTTGTCCCAGTCACAGAGGATGAGAAGGAACAGATATGCCCAGTCCTCTGTTCAGGGGCCAGTGCCACACACCTGCGCAGACCTGCAGCAGTACACTGAGCAGCCTGCCCCAGTATGTGGGCCCCGGAGGGCTCAGCGGATGCCTCGGGGTGCAAGGGCCCCCACCGGGTGGTTCTCAGCCCACCTACCCCAGTGCCTGGCTCCTCCCTGTGTATAGTGAAGCTCGCATGGGTCCTTGCATTTCTTCCCTGGTAGCATTGTTTAATTTCCACACACCAAAGCAGAGGGTGATGGAAATTCTCTTCATGGCAGGAACAAAAGTCCACTGTGGCCACAGATTACACAGAAAGCCACTAGAGCAGAGATTCAAGCAGTCGAAACCCAGGGTTTTCACAGTGAGGTTCCCTCGTAATGTACTAAAATGTATTTTGCTCTTTTAAGTAACTGTCTTTTAAGTAACTCCCAGGAGCTGGAGAAGAAATCAGGAGGGCCCCTGCTGTGCCAGTACCTCAGACTCTGTGTTTGGATGGTAACTGTGCCCTGGGAACAGGTTCAGAGCTGAGCAGAGGGGAGCAGCCCTGGGTCTGGGATAACCGTGGCCCCCAGGGCTCTGCTGCCCCCTCATGGCTCCTTGGACTCAATAATTTGGTGACTACCCACATATGGGGAGGGGTCCTTTCACCCAGCAGTCCTGGCAGTTCTTCCCTGCTACTTGGGGACATGAGTGTTGACTTTGGATGAAACACAGCACTAGGGCTCACCAGAGTGTTACTTCTGAGAGCCCTGGTAGGAGCCCCCCAGAGAGGGAGAAACCCTTTGCAGGGTAGATCCCTGGGTCCCCCTCCACACTCGCAGCCAGGGCCTCCCACAAGCTGCTTACATGTTCTGGCATTGCTGAGGCTCACGAGAAGGGATTTTTGCCCATCAGCTCGGGATCTTTGAACTCGGTGAGGGAGACTACCCTAGTCAGCTCAGGCTCTAGGAGCCGAGTAGCACCAGAAGTCCAGAAACAAGGTGCTAGGCCACTCAGTCCCGGTGAGGGTTCTTCCTGGCTCGCAGACAGTTGCCTTCTGGTGCAGTCCTCATATAGCAGGAGAAAGATCTCTCGCATCTCTTCCTCTAATAAGGCTGCTG
The DNA here is from genome assembly GCA_004027915.1 of Capromys pilorides. NCBI lineage: Eukaryota > Metazoa > Chordata > Mammalia > Rodentia > Capromyidae > Capromys > Capromys pilorides. The sequence goes on along the minus strand of PVKN010000754.1, from coordinate 19,979 downwards.
ATCTAGAATCATTCAACCCTGCTCACCTCTCAAGGGTCCCATCTCCAAATCGTCACATGAGGACCAGGACTTTTGACAGGACTTTTGACATTCTTGTGTCCCCAAGGAAGATCTGATTTTAGGAGACTGGCCCCCTGCCAAATTTTAAATTTCAGGGTTGCCAAGCACACTACCTCTGGGAGGCTGGCACAGGAGGATTTCACCCTCAAATCCAGCCTAGGCAATTTAGCAACTTAGTGAGACCCTATTCAATATATATATATATATATATATATATATATATATATGTAATTAAAAAATATTTAAATGTTAGGGAGAAAGGACACATGCAGAGTAAAGAGGCAGGGACCTGTGGTGAGTCCGTGTGGCCACCCCATCCCAGCGTTGCCTCCTGCCACCAGCTCCTGATTCCTACAAGGAAGGGCTAACTGAGGAAGCATCTGAAAGAGAAGGAGGACAAATCCCCCTGTAAGGTGTGTGCGACTGGTGCACAGCCTGGATGTCCCTCCCTGCAGGTGGCAGTCCCCAAGGATGGCCCTGAGCTTCTCTTCCACCCCACCCAGCTCATCCATATCTATGGCGCCTCCACTGTTCACTTCTTAGGGAAAATCCAGCCTTCACCACCTGCTCCCTGGTGCAGCCTGGCTCAGTGACTGGGCTGTGGGTGCAGCTGCAGCTTTGAGTCCTGGACCATGGTGCACGGCCCCCTGGTAGATTTCAGGAACGGCCCTTCATAGGTGCCCATTCAGGGAGGAGCAGGCATGGTGCACAGGGGGCCTCTCCCTGTTTGTCACTTGGGGTCTCAAATGCTACCCAAATGAGCTTCTTGGATGCCCGAGGCTCTGGAGACAGTCTGTTACCCTAGGCCACCCTCCAGGGGCTGGGGAAGAAATCAGGAGGGCGCCCACCCTGCCAGTACCTCAGACTGTGTTTGGATGGTAACTGTGCCCTGGGAACAGGTTCAGAGCTGAGCAGAGGGGAGCAGCCCTGGGTCTGGGATAACCGTGGCCCCCGGGCCTTCCCTGCCCCCTCATGGCTCCTCAGACTCAGTAGTTCAGTGACTACCCACATATGGGGAGGGGTCCTTTTACCTAGCAGTCCTGGCACAGTGTCGTTCTCAGGATATCTCTACAAGCTCACACAAGGCTTCCAATCCTCCAAGCTCATTACTGTCCCTGCCAGAGCCTAGGGGGGTGGCAGGGTGTGTGTCACTTTCATTTATGCCACCAACGCTGTTAATCAGGCAGCCCATCTGCAGAGACAAACCTCCAGCTATCTTTGCATCCCGTGAGAGTTTATTTTTTCTTTTTCTTTTTTTTTTTTTTTGCCATTGATGTCTCTGCTCAAAACCATGATGGTTTCACATCATGAATGATTTGGTAGCTGACTGGTGTAACTGAAAAACCCAAAGAGAAAGGCCTAGCAATGGCAGGCACTCCAGGGCACATCACCAAGAGCTGAGATTCCTCCGTCTGCTAGGAGCACCCTCCCCGTCCCCATCTTCACCTAGGGCTCACTCTGGACAGCACACAGCCCACTCTCACGGAGTGTTTGTCGAATGAATGAGTGACGTGGTGATGGCCCTAGCACCACTGCACTCTGAGGGGAGCGGCCTCAGCATAGGACCCTGTCACCAGCTCCTCCTCCTTCTCTCCAGCTTCTGTACGAGGAATGGGCGAGCTATGGGGTCTTCTACAAGTACCAGCCCATCGACCTGGTCAGGTGAGTGGGGGTCATCCAGCCAAGCATCTCAGACAGCAAGAAGTGGGTCCCTGGTAAAACATCAGTCAGGTAGAGGGCCTGTGTGTTTCAACCACTGTGAATATTCAGTTCCCCAGGGACCTGTTGGGACTTGAAGGCTGACTGGGAGGATCTGGAGCAGTGTTTATTCACAGTTACTAGGAAACAGGCACTTTCTGTCACATTCACTGTCTCCCAGTCAATCTGCTGTCTGGGCTGGCCCTGGCATCTATGGTGTAGTGGAGGGGAAGAAAAGAGCTGCCTTCGGATTGGCCAGTGCTGGAGAGAGGTCTAGGACCACCTCCACTCCCACGAGGCAGGATGGAGGGCTGCCAGCTTGGGCGGTGTGTTCTGTGGGGACTTGCACACCAACGTGTGGGTCCTAGAAATCCATGTAAGCCGCAGAGGTGCCAAGGCACTTAGTAGAAGGAGTGTGACTGGTTTTCCTGACACCTCCATGCCAAGGTTCATTCCAGTCCTTACCCAAGCAGGGCTGGGAGCAGGGCCAACAGCCTCAGGTCAGGGGCATGTCCCACCAGTGTCACGGGTGGAGGAGCACCCACCTTCCCAGGGCACAGGAGAAGCGGGGTGGGGATGTGTAGGAGGAGAGGCAGAGAGTATCCCACACCTGATAAGGTGTCCTGGAGCCCCATTCTCCGCTTCCTGGGCAACAGAAGCTGTGGCCCCAATTTGAATCATTCCTTGCCAGGGAGGGCAGGTGACATGGTTTTCCCCACGGCTTGGAATAATAGTAAGCATGTCTATGGCTTTGCTCTGGGTGTAGGAAGTATTTTGGGGAGAAGATTGGCCTGTACTTCGCCTGGCTGGGCGCATACACCCAGATGCTCATCCCAGCCTCCATTGTGGGAATCATTGTTTTCCTGTATGGATGCGCCACGGTGGACCAGAACATCCCCAGGTAGGCATCAGCCCCTCCCCTGTGGGTCACACCCTCTTCCTGCTAGAGAGCCACTTTCCATACTGAAGGGACACAATTCACTAGGATGCTGGCCTCTAGCCATCTCCTGTGCACATGCTGGCCTCCAGAGAAACCCTAGACTGGGCCACAAGCTGTCAGAATGAGATGCTCGTGGCCACCTAAATGCATAGGGGTCCTTCTTGGGCATGGTCATCAAAGGCTGTGTTTTGTAGTCAGGGAAAGATAGAAAATCGGGGCTGGGGAGACAGCTCTGTGGTACAAGTGCCTGCCTGGCAAGTGCAAGGTCATGAGTTTGAACTCCAGTCCCACAAAAAAAATAAAAAATAAAAAAATAAGAAAGATAGAAAATCAATACCAGATCTGTTTTCATGCTTTGAAGTGATTCTCGTTGTTTGCCTGATCTATTTAATGTTTCTTCCCGATATGGTAAGAGAACCCCCTGAGCTATCATGCAGTTGGGAAAAAAGAGACCAATGGTGGGGAGCTTGGTGCAAGCTGGGGTGAGAGAAAGCCCAGCTCCACCTGCCCAGCCTGCCAAGTGGCATCTGCTTCCATCACACCCAGGGCCACGGAGCAGCTCATGGGCAGAGTGACACAGCCTCAGACAGCCCCATGTAGTCCATTGGGTCTTAGCATAGAGACCCTATGTGTCTTCTGCTAGCTACTTGGGGTCAGGTCAGACAGCAGGGGCTCCACGAAATGGCCAAGACCTCAGAAAATAGCCAGCTCACTCATGAGTGCTGTTCTCTCAAAGTCCACAACATCCTCTGTGCCGTTCTCCATCAGCTGCTGCCAACCCGAGGAGCACTGTGTATGTGTATGCATGTGCGTGCACATGCGCATACGTATGTGTGCATGTGTGCATGCATACTCAGGCCCCAAGCTGTCAGTGATGCCTTGCCATCCTGATGGTCATCTGGTGCCTTCCATATGTACATCACTGTGCCAGAGACCCAAGACCCTAACAGAATCTGAGGAACCTGACCCAGCCCTGTCTTGCAGAGCTCATGGTCTCCAAAGAGTCCTTAGACAGCTGCACAGTGACTTCTGTGGCAGTCCTGCCAAGTATCTCCAAAGTGGAGCCATAGTTTAGAGTATTTGTCGCTAGTTCTGCAGAGTCAGTGAATCCTTGCACTGGAGAAGAAGCTGGTTCTTAGCCATCCAGTAGGACTACATCCAGTCAGTTCTTGCTTAAATGACTTAGGACATGAATAACACCTCAAATATTTCACCCACTGAGAATCAAAGTGCTACAGGCCTCTGGCACAGCCCCATCCAGTGCTATTTTGGTCCTATGCAGGAGAAAGCTTGCCCCTCTGTTTGCTAGGGTGATGTGAGGTCTTCTCACCCTAGGTTGGCTTAGGGTAAAAATCAAAGGCCAGATTTAGAGGAGGGGTTAAGGCTGCCTTTGCCGCAGAGCTCAAAGACAGAGGGAAATGGCACATAGAATTGATCTGGGGAGCCCCAGATCCAGGGGAGGAAGCCCTGCCAGTCCAGGGTGTGGGCTCCTCAGAAAGGCCACCAGGATCCTTTTCACAGTGCCAGTTCTGCCACCTTCTGTCACGTGGTCAGACACAGACAGCAGTTAGTGCCAGAGACAAAGCCAGGGCCCAGCCTGTCCCAGTCCCAGTCACTGCCTGGTCAGAACTTTGAACAGAAACAGGAAACGTCTGGTCCTCCCAGCGTCCATCCAGCAGAAAGGCCAGCAGCAGCCAGTGTGGTGCCATCTTGCCATGCAGTACCCCTCCTGCCTTCCCTGAAGAATAGACCTGTACTCGCCTTGTCTTTGTTTGGGCTGAGTTAAAACCAGCAGGCAAAGGCTTATTGTCTAGCTGGTAGCATTTGCATTGGAAGCAGAGGCAGGGAGGGGGAGGCCATGAGGCCTCTGCCCCACCCCCAACAAAGCAGTCCCTTTGGGTTGCCTTTCTCCCACCTTGCCCTGGTCCCTCTTCGGGAAAATCTTGGGACATCAGAGATATCCTGAACGTGCCAGGCACATGTGTTGGTTTGTATCATCCTCCTGGCAACCCAGTTATTACTATCAGTACCACCATTTGGCAGATGGGAAAACCATAGCAAGAGTTAAGAGGCACCTGCTGGAATCCCTGGAGCACACTTCTCCTGCTGTCCATCCTGCCTGCTACCCACCCCCTCTCCTCCCATGCACACACACACAGATGTGCATGGACGCCCTCCCCCAACTCTCCGGGGCAGCCACCTTAGCTGCTGTTAGCCTTTCTTCCACCTTTCCCCCTGCCGGACACCACTCCGAGAAGTGCATTATAGCACACGTGCCATTCTGAAATAGACGTGGGGGAGCCACAACTAAAAAGATCAGAACTGAGCCAGGATGCCCTCTTTGCTGGGCACCGAGCAGCATCCCCCAGAGCTGGTGACACATGTTTCTAAACCCCAGCTGCCAGGCGCCGGGTGTGATTCTGGAATAAGTTCATGCAAATCCAGAAATCCAAAAAGACAAAACAGCGCCCACTTTGGCAGTGTCCCCGATGACCGTCTAACCCCTGGGAATGAGCCTCCTGCCTGAGCAGCTATTTATAGATCAGGATCTGGTCCAAGCTCACAGGAAGGAGAGTTGAGGGAAGGTCACAGTTGGAAGGGCTGTATTCTGGCCCCTCTTCCTCGTTTTCCAGGCAGAAAGGCCAAGTTGGAAGCTAGAGGACTTTCCAGAGGGACAAACTCTAGGACAGTCTTTTAAGCACCTAGCCCAGGCACCTGGCCTCAGCAAGGGGCCCCGAGAGCAATTCTGTACATAGATCTTGATGAACCAAAGACCAGGGTTCAAATCTCATTGTGCTGTTGGCTCTGAAGAAACTCCTTTCCCTCTCTGGGCTCCTTTCCCCATCTGCAAAGGTGGGGTTGTAATATAGTACTGTGGTCCTCAGTGCTCTTGTTCACCCCTTCTGGGCTTTCAGCCTGCCTGCATAGGGGGACGCCTGGGCAGGGCTTGGGGTCTCATGCCGCGCCCTGCCCTACATGCTGTGTGTGGCTGCACCCCAGATGAATAGGTCTTCTCGCGTGGACCTCTTGAAGACATCTTCCTTCCATCCTAGCACCCCTTCTCTGCCACCTGAGTATCTAGGACACCCAGTGGTGGTCACGGCTGGACGCCCAGGCTGCACCACAGGGCAGCTACCTACCAGAACCAAGGGAGCTGCTACCTGGCAGTGCTCAGTCCAGCACCTCACCTGCAGTGGGGCTCTCGCTGGCTTTCACTGTCTGCCTCCTTCCGTGTCCCAGAACCTGGCTACATGATATCCACACAAAGACCTAAACTAGTCCCTTACCACAGTTCTGATGGTGTCCAGTGATGAGAGGGAGGTTGGCGGGGACACTTGGCTCAAAGGTGGCAAGGCACAGGCTGTGAGTATCACCACCTGGTGTCACCCTAGAGGTGACACTCTGCTTCCCTCCTACATCAGGAAGGCCTGGATATGTCACAGAGTCAGTTATAGATTTCCAGGGCCTCTGCAAAATGACATCATGGGGCCCTTACTCAGACACCATGAAGGATTTTAAGGCAGGGAGCTCGGGGCCTCACACTAAGCCTTGGGTCCTGTGGCCAAAGCTCCGATTGGGGACAGCATGGTGTCAGATTTATAAAGCTGGCCCTGGGCAGCACAAGGGGACAAGAGTGACTGAAGCCAACTGATATGCCTCACTGTCTCTGCTGTGGTATGAATTAGGGGCTTTTGTCACCCCAGCATGGCCCCAGGAGGTGTCCCATCCAAGTGACAGGGACTGAGCACCACCCTTCTCTTGCAGCATGGAGATGTGTGACCAGAGGTACAACATCACCATGTGCCCTCTCTGTGACAAGACCTGCAGCTACTGGAAGATGAGCTCAGCTTGTGCCACAGCCCGCGCTAGCCATCTCTTTGACAACCCAGCCACCGTGTTCTTCTCTGTCTTCATGGCCCTATGGGGTAAGCGAGGTCACCAGTGGTGACACGGTGATATGTCACCAGTTCTGTCTTATGGATCCATAGTGGGGTTTGCCATGGTGCCCTCAGACTGAGGTGAAAGTGACTTCCACACCACCAGATCTGTGGTGATTAGAGAGACCTGGGGGAGTTATTCTGACTCTTAGCTGCCAAGAGCCAGCTCCCCCTTGGGACAGCCCAGGAGGGTCCTTTGCTCTAAGACACTGGCAGCCTGGCTGTCAGCCCAGGAAGGGCAGCTGCTTCAGAACATGGTGGCCAGAGCTCCACAGCCTCCTATGCCATGCTGGCCATACTGACCATGGTCTCTGCAGGCCAGGCCTGGGCACACTGTCTCCTTCAATCCTCCTGGCCTCCCTGCCGGCTTCCTGTGCCCACACTCACACAAGGAAACTGAGGCCCAGAGAAGCCATGAATATTCTGAGGTGGCACAACTCTTGAGTAACAAAGACATACGCATGTTCATAGGTGCACATGCACACACATGCATACACACATGCATACACACATGCTCCCCAGTGGCTCCGGAGCAGCGGCCTGTGCCACCATTATACTCTTCTTCATTTTAGTGTCCTCTTTCCTGCCACAGAGCCCAGCACTTACAGGACAGCAGGTGCAGTTGTGAAATAAATTTCACCAAAGGGAGCAAGTAAACCTACAGTTCCAAACCCCATGCCCTAAACACTGAGCCGTGGCAAGGGCTTCTCTCTCCCAGGGTGCCCAGCCCCAGTCCCCTCTGGGCCCTGACTCTGGCTTCAGGAGGCTTCAGGAGGCAGGAGGCTGGTGAGGGGTGGCTGCTGCCTGTCCAAAGTGTCCACCAAGTGGTGCTGGCCCTTCTCTGCGTGCAGGACTCGTCAGAGTGCTAGCCAGCTGGGGATTGGGGATTTGAACAGTCAATACCCGAGAAGTCTACACTGGTCCTTGGGGCCCTGGTCCTCTCCTCCAGAGCCCCTGGCTAACAGGTGGGGCCAGGCACAGAGACAGCGCAGGAGGGGAAGGTGGGAAGTCAGGAGGGCTTCTTGGGAGAGGTGTGAGGTTCATGGCTGAGCTATGAAGACGTGGCAGGGTGAGAGTCGATGGTGAGAGGCCAGAAAACAGCTCTGCTGGCTTCCCGGAGTCTGCTTGGTCCCTGCTGCAGGGCACATTCCTGGGGTAGAAAGCACTCCAGCTCTTTACCAGCTGGGTGCCCAATGGGCATGCAGACACTATGGCGGACAGAAGTTGATCGCCTCTCATGATGCTGCATGCCTTGCTTTCTGTGTGACCTCTGTCCATGAATATTAGATACACTCAGTTCTTAAGTGAAAACAATGTGTTTCTCAGGGATGTGCCTGAGTCCCTGAGGTCCAGGCCCTAAGATTCCAGCTCAGGCTCCTCCTCACTGAGGGGCAACTCCTCAGTGCTGTTGATTCCTCTGGGTGAGGTTGGACCAGGAAGATAAGGCTAGATCTGCAGCTAGCTGGTCCAGGATGGCTGTGGGGGAGGGCTGAACAAGCCAGAGGCCCTGTGCTGGTCTGTGGGCTGCACACCCCTCCCCGCCTGTCCTCTGGTGCTTGCATACTCCCCCAGTAGAGTCCAGCAGCTTTCCCTACTCCAGAAGCTCTGTCCAGTCTGGGGCGTTCTCTATGGATACATAGAAGAATTTTCAGCAAGGCAGAGGAGGCAGAAGAGCTGGGTTTCACAACTATGTGGCCCTGACTCCCTGCACTAGGCCTGGGTGTGGCTGCCCCTGTGGGGCAGGGAGGCACCAGGGGAGCAGGGGGAAGAGAGCCTGGCCTGCCCTCACCTCCCACTGCAGCCCTGATGGCCGGGCTGGGTCCTGAGTCAGCTGGGTGCCAGTGAGGGCATGGGTTGGGGTCTCCCAGTAGATGCCTGCAGCAGCTGCCTCCGCAGCTCACTAGGAAGCAGTCGGGACCTTTCTGGAATTCCTTTTGCGTGGCCTTCATCTTGTCCCAGTAATGGTGCAGCCCCTGGCACACTGGGTGGGAGGGCCCAGCTCATCAGAGCATCTCCATGGGGGTCTGCAGCCAGCTCTGCTCCCTATGCAGGGTCCCTAGACCTCTGTGAGGCTGCCTGAGCCAGAGCCCAGAGGTGCCTGTGGATAAACATGAGCCTCATGGAGCCAAGCCACCCCGGCCACAAGGACACACCATCTCCGCGAGGCTAGCACACAGACGGCACTCAGCGCCGTATATTGTCAGTGCCACCTCATCGTTCTGGAGAGCCATGAGAGCTAAATAAATCCCACATGAAAGCGCCCACAGTGTGCCTGGCATGTACGAGATATTTATCAACCAGTATTGATGGAGTATGTCACACCTCTGGAATCCCAACAAATCATAGGAAGCAAAACCGGATGTGTCCACTCCTCCTAAAGCTCACCATGTAGGATTCCAAGGGGGCAGAATGTATAAAGGCCCTGTGGTGTGATGCAGGCCCAAGGACAAAGGCAGGAAGGTGCTGAATCATCCTGGAGAGGCCAGCAAGGATGTGCTATAAAGGATTTAGTGTTCTCACAAGGAAGAGCTGGGAACGAGGGCAGGTCACCACCGTGTCCAAGACGTTTTTCCTGTCTGATGCCTGAAGCAGAGACAATAAGTGTAAAAGGAAGCTTAAGCGCTGATTCAGAGGGAGTTAGCCCTGACTGGAGCAGCAGCTATGCCTTTGCTGGAGACTGCTGTGAGCTCTGTGGAAGGGACTGCGGTCCCCACTGAGAGCTGCACCACCTCTTCTGTGACTATGTGTGACAAGAAGCCGCTTTGTCCTACAGTGGGAGCAGAGCTCAGGGAAAGCCGCTGAACCGAAGGCACAAGAGAGGCAATGGGAGCCTCACCCCACCTTCCCTCCCTGGCCCTGGGAGTCCCCGACTTTATCCCCTCACTTCCCTCTTTCCCAGTTTAAAGTTCATCGAGGAGCCACCCCAAGTCCCTGGTCATGGCTCCTCCCCATAAAGGGGTGCAGGGGTGCACAGTGCCCTGCCGGTGTTCACCTCCCGCTCTAGCACAGGACGCCCTGGAGGTGCCCAGCACAAGTCCTGTCCTCCTCAGGGGCTGCCCACCAAGTCTCACCTCAGCCCCAGGACAAGTGCATCCCACCGTGGTCCCCCAGTCACGTCCCTTGCAGATGTGTCAAGGGGCTCTCCACCCTGGGCTGGGGTATTCAAGAGCTTATGGAAGCCCAGATCCTGGACCCGGGGCTATAGCTCAGAGGTGGAACACACAGGTGACAATTACCAGCACCAAAAGCACGCAGACTCCTGGGCACTGTGCCCAACCTGCTAAGTGGGGCCCATAGCCCTTGAATCTGCATGAACAAGCTCAGAGCCACCCTGTGCCTACAGTTATCTGGGGCTTCTGACCCACCCATGGCCCCGTCCTCTCTCTTCCTACCCGTCCTTCTGTCCAGATTTACTGCCAGACCATCTGCCCCACTCCCAGAAGTGGCTTCGCTGCCCTCCCCCAACTTTGAGGTGGCAGCATTATTGGTGCCACGCAGTCTGGTGGCTGGAAACATAGAATGAAGCGTGACGTGGGACATGCAGAGGCTGAGCCTGCATGTGCGGGAGCTGGTGCTTAGGTCCTCCTGGCTGGTACAAGTGGGTGATGGGTGGTTTTTTTATTTGTTTGTTTGTCTTCAAATGTGGAGGACACATAGCCAGGGTCCCAGAGACTGAGTTGGGGCTCAGATTGCAGCTCTGCCTTGTGCTGGAGCCTCTGGCAAGTCAGCGACTTCCTCTCCTTCACAACAGAGTGACCAGCTGCTCAGTGGGCTGAGCCTCCCCGTGCAAGGCTCTGATGTGTGACGCCTCCACAGTGACGAGACAGGCAGGGTGTTCTGTGGCCCCAAGGGTCAGGGGAGCACACTGAAGCAACTCCACCAACCTGTTGCCAGCCTATACCCACCAAGGGCAGAAACAAGACACAGATCCCATTATTCTGGTTCCTGTGCTCCTCGCTGGCTGTGCCCAGCAGGAGCCTTGCTTAGTCCTGGCTCACTTGCTGCAAATGTGTCTACTCACCTGGAATAGCTTCCTCTCTATCTTCACAAAAGCAGGTGCCCGGCTCGCATCTCTCTTCCCATTTAGGTGCCCTCTTGGGGGAGCAGGCATTTACTCAAAACCAGCAGTGAGGGGGACACCATCAGTAACCCTGCCATGAGGTGGGACTCTGCTGCTTGCTGTAAACACCCACTGCTTTGGTCCTCAGGGTGTCACCCAACCCTGCTGCAACACTGGCTTCAGTGACCAAGCAGCCAGGAGGATCTGGTTCTGTCAAACAGATTCAGCCAACACAGCCCATTTTGGCAGAAAAAAAAAAAAAAGTCACAAAAAAAAGCCCAGCTACTCCCACAAAGCCCTTTGAAGGAGGGAAGCTTATTTAAATCGGATGGAACCAGCGGGCAGGACCTGAGTGGGCCCTGGCAGCTTGGAGCCATCCACCCCCGACAGCCTGCGGGTGAGTGCAGAGGTGAGGGAGGAGGCCCCTCCAGACCTTTTACACTGGCTGTCAAGTGCAATTATCACACAGCTCCTGGGTTGGGTTTTTTTTTAATCCCTCATTCAATTACTCATTCATTTCCCTCCATGGGATCATTTTCCTGCTGGAGTCTCCTCTTCCATTGTGTCTTTCTCCTGCCCTCCAGCTGTTCCATTTCTGCAGTGCAGTTGCACACGGCAGCCCCAGCCCTGTTCCTCAGGACTGGGGGTATGAATCCCTCCTCCCAGCCCCTTCAGGTCTGGATTTTTGTGTCTGCCCCCACCCCTGCAGGCTGGCCTTCCCAGAGCTGGCACTCTGATCCTTGGGATTTCTGACTGCCCCTGCCCAGGATGCCTGACATTTCAAAGCGCTAAATAAGATGTCACATTGAGTGGCTTTGAGTCCCATTTAGCTATTTGCTGGGATCAATTTTCTGAAATTATAGCATAATAATGGGTTTTCACGGCCTGTCAGTCCCACCCAGAACAAAGCAGCTTATGGGATTTCAGCCCAGCTGTGGGAAGCTGGGGAGAGATGGTCCCGGCTGGAATGAGATGTAGGAGGTGTGGATGAGACCCTCCTGGGCTGGGCCCCTCAGAGCCACCTGAAGCTGGGTGGGGACAGAGGAGAGTTAGAGTGGGATTGTCCTCAGAGATTGAAAGGCCAGTGGCAGGTCACAAGCAGAATATTCAGGGGATAAGTAGTGAGGGTGCCAGTTGGCTCCATCCAGAAGTGAAGGCCTGGAGGCTGTTGTTGCCCACTGTGTACTCTAAAAGCTCAGTGTGGAGTGAGTCCTGCCCCTGCTGCTCCCAGAAAACCCCTCTCTACCCAGCTGCCGAAAGGCGGTCTCTTGCCTGGCAAAAGGAGGTCTACACTGAGCAGCGCCTTCCCTTCCAGGGAGCAGTAGTCAGCGAGGCTGTCCACCGGCTCTCAGGGGCTCTTGGCTGGCTCAGGCAGCAGCCCCACACACTCATTGCTCAGGGGTCAGTGCGCAGGAGGGGGCTGGTCTCCTAGGTCGTGGATGGCATCTTCCCACTATGCCCTCACTTGGCGGAAGGGCCTTTTATAAGGGTACTTGTGTCATTTGGGAGAGCCTCATCCTCAGGCCCTAGTCACCTCCCACAGGCCACCTCCTAACGCCATCACTTCAGCGCCGAGCTTAACATCTCATTTTTGAATGAATTTTGGGGTCACACCAATATGCAGTGGATAGCCAGTCTATTAGGAAACATAATTAGATAACCATATGTCAGCGTGGTCCAGGGTTGTTCCACATCTACATTTTAGTAAATGCGATTGAACCAAACAAACTATGTCCATATGTACTTCCACATCCGGGCTACCAGGTTGCATTCTAGTCTCGGTGCAGTCAGGAGAGACTCTCATAATCATTCTAAGACAATTAATTAACTGTGTGCACACTCAGGATTCTCTACCGGCTGCTTCTCCATGAGCTCTCTGTTCCTGCCCTTCTCCTCTCCCCACCTCAGCCTCTGGTGACCACTGCCCTGCTCTTGGCTTCCATGAGCTTGGTTCTTTTAGCTTCCACGTATAAGAGGACTACATGATGTTGGACTTATTCTATCCACATGATGTCCAGGCCTATCCACGAAGTGTTGCTAAACAATGACCACACCTCTTCCTTTTCTCTGGCTGGACAGTATTCCAGTGTGTATGGGTACCATATTTTCTCTATCCACTTGTTGACTGACACCATGGTTCATTCCACATGTTGGTGAATGGTGTAGCAAGGAGCAAGGTGCAGTGTGTCTGTGACATGCCACTCCCCTTTCCTTTGGGTGGATTTCCAGAGCTGGGGTAGCCAGTGAGGTCCTATGCTAAATGTCTTTAGTTTGTTGAGGAGCTTCCATACTGTTTTCCATAGTGGTTCTGCTAATGTCCGTTACCACCAAAACTGTCGTAGTCTTCTTCCTCCACATCCCCACCTGTCTTTGTCACTGTCATTTGGAAAGTCACCTCTCTCCCTGGCCTAAGGTGAGGTCTCGTTGTGCCCTGGGCTAGCTGTCTCTGGATGCTTACTGATAGCTTTCCTCTAGCGGGGTCTTCCTTTGAGATGTGTCTTTTCAGATCATTGACCCATTTTTTCAGTTGGATTTTTTTTTTCCTGTGGAATTATTGGAATTCTTCATTTTCTAGATAGCAGGCCCCTGTCAGATGGGTGATGTGCAACGATTTTCTTCCATTCAGCAGCCTGTCTTTTCATTCTGCTGATCATGTGGGGCTTTTTGTTTTTTCTGTCCAGAAGCTTTTCAGCTTAACACTCTATTTTTTTCTAGGGTTTGTTACCTGTGCTTTTACATTGTTGTCTAAAATATTTCTTGCTCAGACCCACGCTGGGGCCATCTTTTGCACCCCGTCCAGCCCTTCCTACCCGTGCTCTGCTCTGCACCGGGCTTCCTGTTTTGCTGGCTACTTTCTGATCATTGGGACAGTATACACAGCACCCCAACTTCGAGGAGGAGAGACCCACTTTGGCTTGCCGCTTCAATCCAAGGCAGGAGCAGAGCGGTGGAAGGGTGGAGCTTAGGGGAGTTGCTCTACCGAGGCAGCCAGAAGCAGGGGGAGAAGGCAGGGGCTGGGGGGAAGAACGCAGCCTTCGACCACACACCTCCCATCCTGGGGACCGCTTTCAACCAGACCTAACCGGCTCATGCCGCATGGAGCTCTCAGTTCATCAGGGATGGATCTACTGGTGAAAATAGAGCTCTCAAGAGCCTGATGCCTTCCAAACGCGCTAGACTTTGGGGCCCTGCGTAGAGCTAAGGCTGGCGCCTGTGCTCCGACTCCTTGGGCTCCCACTTCAGCAGCCCCGGAGCCCTGCTGGGGCTGCAGGTGCATCTCTCCCCACCACCACCACCCTCACCTGCCTTCCTGCCTCTGGCTCCTTCCGGGAATCCCCTGCATGTTCTGGATCCTTTGGGGCAGCTCCAGATGCTGGTTCTGGGGGCCTCCACGCCTAGTCACCACCCACACCCTCGCGTGGCTTCCGGCTGCTAACCCCTGGGTGGAGGGGCGTCTCACCTTCACCTGCTTGGCTTCTCAGCTGCCTTCCTATCTATGAGGCCAGTTCCCAGGATTAAACGGTCCTTTTGCAGTCGCTATACTCACCTTACTGTGAAAAGGGGCGGGAGCATGGAGAAGCTTGTGTCCACGTGCACTGAAGCTCTGGGAGCTTCCGGCAGAGGTTCGGAGCCACTCCTGCCAATTCTGAGGTGTGCTCTTTCCTTGAACACATGGCCTCTGGTCGAGGACCCACTCTGTGGCTTCATACTGAAGGTTCCGTGGCACATAGCACTTTATTTCTATCCTGGTACCGCTGCTTAGCGAAGAGGCCACTTGAGCCCTCTGAGCCTCAGTTTCATCCCTATAAAATGGGGAAACAGGCTGGGTGTGGTGGCGCAGGCCTGTTATCCCAGCACTTGAAAGGCTGAGGCAGGAGGATTGGTGCCAGTTCAAGACCAGCCTGGGCTACAAAAGTGAGCCCAAGGCCAGCCTGAACAGCATAGTGAAACCCTGTCTCAAAAAGATAAGAAAAAATAAAATAAAATAAAATAAAATGGGGAGGGCTGGGGAGATAGCTCCGGGGAACAAGTGCCTGCCTGGCAAGTGCAACGTCATGAGTTTGAACCCCGGGCCTGCCAAAAAATAAAATAAAATAAAATAAAATGGGGAAACAGGACAAGGGTCATGACAGAAGGTGGCAGACTACAGGACAGATGCAGCTGGGGGTGGGGGGGCTGTATTAGTTTATATTCCACAGTATGATGAAATGTCAGGGACAGGATTACTTTATAAAATAAAGAGTTTCATTTTGGCTCAAGGTTCCAGAGGCCTGAGGTTGAGGGCCAGATCCAGTGCCACGTTTTTGCTGGCAGAGTCCTGAGGTGGTACAGGGCATCATGTGGTGAAACACGACGGCACATGCGTCTCTGTATCCGTCCATTGGTGTTTCTCTGTCTCTCAGAGCCGTCAAGTCACTCATGGAGCTCCATCCACCCTGAGGACCTCATCTAACCCTAATCCTCTCCTGTGGGCCTCCCTGTAAACACCATAGTTGGATTAAATTTCCACTCTTCTACTTCCTCACCACTGGGATTAAATTTCACAATGTGAAGGCTTGGAGAGCCCTCACGCCATTGCTTGCCCAAGCCATTGCGGGTGCCGTGAGACATGCTGATTTCCTTATGACTGAGGGGATACGGTGTGGCTTCTTTGATAGAACAGTCAGCTTTTCACTGCTGGGACGGAGCCCCTGACACGCACACCTTTAGGAGGAGGGGCCTCCTTTGGCTCGTGGTGTCAGAGGTTTCGTGCCTGGCCCTGGCTCCAAGGCAGAGCACCATGGTGGAAGGGTGTGGTGGAGGAAAGCGCTCAGCTCTTGGCAGGCAGGAAGCAGAGCCAAAGGGAAAGCACTAGGGAGACTGAGGTGAGCACAGGAGAGACCCTTCAAAGGTGCACCCAGTCACCTTTTTCCTCCAGCTGGGCCCCAGCCCCAACAGCCCACCCAGCTGTGAGCTCATCCACAGATGAACCTGCAGAGAGGTTAGTGCCCCAGGGTCCAGGGTCCTCTCCAGGCTGCACCCCTGAACAGGCTGCGCTGGGGCTCGAGCCCTCCATATATGAGTCTGGGGGAACACTTTGTATGTAAGCCAGAAGGTAGCAAGGGCGGCACTGAGCTGTTCTCTCTGTTGAGAACACAAAGCAGGAAGTCACAGTTGCAGTCAGAGAACCCTGTGTGGGATCAGCCCCAATGGGACTCAAAGCCCCACCAACCTTAACCTCAAGATCCCTGCTCTGACCTAAGGTTCCTGAAAGCAATGACACACAATGGTCAGGCCCTGAGTCCTGCCTGCCCCACTGCTTGCTGATGTACCCAGGGTTTGATGGCCCCTGCCTCAGTTCCCTCATCTGTGAAATGGGAGAACATTGGTCCCTGCTTACAGGGGTCTGTGGAGGGCTGAATGGTTAGTGCCTGTGTAGATCCCTGGCCCTTCCTCACCTGGTGATGCCAAAAGAAAGGATGTTGTGCTAGCATGCAGCTGCCCTGACTGGTTCTCTCCCCCACAGCCGCCACCTTCATGGAGCACTGGAAGCGGAAACAGATGCGGCTCAATTACCGCTGGGACCTCACAGGCTTCGAGGAGGAGGAGGTGAGTGGCTTCGGTGCTGTCGCCCCTGCCCTCCCCAGCTGCCCACTGCTCCGCTGCCCGTTTGGGCCTTGTGTGGAGGCCCTGAGTTGTAAACACCCCCAGTCTGAGGCAAGGCTACTGTGGTCCACTTCTGCCCCCATCACCCCAGCCTTTCAGATGCCCCTGTTGGCAGAGTGGCTGGTCCGTGCCCCCCATCCTTTTGATCTTGATGCTCACATGGATGTAGCCTGTGGTCTGGAGTGGGTACTAGGCCTCACCGTACTGACCACCCTGCAGCAGAGAGCTGCTGTGTGGGAGAGGCATTTACCTCTGCCTATGGGTCAACACAGGTGGCCAGGAATGCTCTCCCCTCTGTTCTTGGGCCCAGCTGCAATTGGCCATGGCTAAGGTGGGAGCCAGTCACCTTCCAGAAAAAGGGCACTCAGTAGTTGGTGGCCACTGAGATTCTAGAATCTTTCTAACTGAAACGGCAACTAGGGAACTGCCTATCCAGGGTGCAGTAGGGACCCTTTCCCCCAAGATTCCCCTAATAATCAAATCCAAGGGAAACTGCCCACAGGGTGAGTGGAAAAGAAGAGAAGGTGGGCCAGTGAGATAGCTCAGCGGTCCAAAGCCTGGTTAGGCAAGCTTAAGCAGGTGCAGGGGACCCAGTTTGATCCCCAGTACCACATGCCATGCCAGTCCCACCCTCAGGGCAGGCTGAACCACCAAAAAAAAAAGAAAAAAGAAAAAGATGGTAGTATAGGTCTGTAATCCCAGCTACTCACGAAGCTGAGGTAGGAGGGGTATGAGTTTGAGCACAGCCTGGACTACTCGGTGATTTGGGGAGACCCTGTCTGTAACACGCAGTGCTAGGGTATCCCTGGGCTTGATGTCCAGTACCAGAAGAAGGGGAGGGGGGCACAGAAAGAGACAGACAGAAAGAGGAGGAGGGAGAGAGAGAAAAGAAATAATTATGTGGTGGTGAGGAAACAGTCCATATAAAATAAATCTGAGGTTTGATTTGGTTTGGATTTTTTATTTTTTATTTTTATTTTATTTATTTATTTATTTATTTATTTATTTATTTATTTATTTATTTATTGTGGTACTGGGGATTTAACTCAGGATCCTGCGCTTGCCAGGCAAGTGCTTATTCTACTGAGCTATCTCCCCTGCCCTGGTTTGGATTTTGAGAAAGGGTCTCACTATGTAGTTCAGGCTGGAATTGAACTAAAGGTGTAGCCTAGGCTGGCTTCCAACTCAGAAAGATCTTCCTGCCTCAGCCTCCCAAGTGCTGAAGTTATAGGCATGTACCACCATGCCTGCCCTAAACCTGAATTTTGTTTTGTCTTGTTTTGTTTTTCTTTTTGAGATGGGGTCTCACTGTGCAGTTCAGGCTGGCTTTGAGCTCTGTCTGAGGTTTTGTCTTAAGTGAAGAATAAAATCACAGACAAAAGGAGAAAGCCCAGAGAGTGTTTATTAAAAATAATAAGACAAAAGCTTTCAGTGGATACCAAAGAAAGGATAGGTCTTTATTTCCTCCTCTTCTTTTAACTTTTACTTTTTGTTCTTGGGTTGTGTTTTACACTTTCAAGCTTAACTAGCTGCTTGAACTAGCTCTCAGCCTGTGCATTCCTCTACATAGTCCTCACTACTTCAGGCTAGCTTCTGTCCTCATGGGTGCCTGTAACCCCAGCACTCTGGGAGTCTGAAGCAGGAGGATGTGAGTCCAACTCAACCTGGGCCATTTGGTGACTTAAAATTTAAAACCTTAAAATTAAAAGAAAAAGAAAAAAATAGCAAGGATGTAGCTCGGGGCAAAAACTCTGGGTTCAATCCCGAGGATCAGAAAGGAACGAAGGGAAGGAGGAAGGAAGACAAGGTGTATGGTCCCCAAGAGTCTTGACCCAGGGCACTAGCAAGCTTCACACTCACTCACAGTGGTACTAAGGTAACCGTGAGGCTCTCCTGAGTCCTGCTGTGAGGTGGTGTCTCTCTAGCTTTTCTATGGGCCTGTCCTGTCTCCTCACACAGCATCTCCCTGCAGAGCCAGAACCAAATATGTGGCCTAGCTGGGGAACCGGGTGGCAGCGTTGTTAAGAGCAGAACTTGCTGGGCAGGCCGGGCAGGCCCATCTCAGTAACAAGTCAGACCTCTGGGGTCTCTTTACAGAACTTCCATTCCTGATTTGATCTGACCCTTGCTGTGTGACCTGGGGCAAGTTGCCTAGCGTCTCTGTGCCCCCGTACCTTGGCCTGGCACACTGGCAGTAGTTAAGAACGCATCCTCTTGTGATGGGGGAGGGGTCCTCAATAGGCCAACAGAGCAGGACCCAGCACACACACAGCAAGCCACAGCTGGACCCCACCTGTCACCTGCCTGTACAGCAGTCTCAGCTCTCTTCCACAGTTCCTTATCCTGCCTCCTTATGCTGTTTCACAGTAGCCAGCTCCAAGCTGATGACACGTTCCCTGGCCCAGAGCTCTTCAGGGGCAATCCCAGGGCAGAACCCAGAGCCTCGTGCCTGTGTCAGGGGCTGGGCCAGCTGTGCCCTGGGTGGACTGTCGCCTTGTTGTTGTTTCAGTTAGAAAGATTCCAAGAGATACAAGAATGGTGGCACACAGCTGCAGGCCCAGCTACTCAGAAGTCTAAAGCAGGAAGTTCTCAGAGTTCAAGGCCAGCCTGAACAACTTAATGACTTTATGAGACCATGTCTCAAAATAAAAAAATAAGCCATTATAATAATCATAAAAGGGCTGAGGATGTAACGTTATGGTAGCACACTCACCTAACATGCTTGAGGCTCTGAGTTCCATCCCCAGCACCCCACATATACACATATATGCACACGCATGCATGCACGCACACATGCACGCACACGCACAAAGATTCAGCTAGAACAAAAAGTCAAATAGAACCAAAAATAGCCATGGTCACCTTGTTGTGGAACTTGGATGAGACTGTCCTATGTATAAAGTTCCTGTGGCTGGGGGACAGTGGGCGATGGCACAAAGGGGGTCCCGTTTGCTTACCCATTAGGCTCCCAACCCATCCGTGATTTCCTGACTGTGGCAGCACAGGCACTGATTTCACGGCCAGGAGCCCTGGTCACACAATCCCAGGTGACTGGCGCGAGTTCCCCACGGTGAGCCCACCTCCCCTTGTGAAGGGTGACCCCAGGTTTTGCACACAAAGCAGAAGGAAGCTGGGTCCAGCCTGGCTATCACTCAGGAATTAGGAAAATCTTTGGCCCCTGCAAGACCAGCAGCCCTCAGTGCCATCCAGAGTCATAGTGAGCCCACCGTCAGGCTCCCCTCCTCGTCACCTGTCCCCAGTCTCCATGCTGGCTTTTAAGAAAATGGTCCTTAGAGGTTGCATCCCATGTCTGGAAAACAGTATGATTAATGAAATCTTTTTGTTTTTTCTTTTCTGGTTCCCCGAAGGAGGCGGTCAAGGTTTGGAACTTTTTGTCACTCTTCTGTCTTCCTACAGCCTATCTCCCAGAACCAGGACCTCTGCCGCACCTCACCCACCTGTTTCCACCTTGCAGCTCCTCGCGGCTCTGCCGGGCCGGGGTCTCTGCTTCTCCCCTCCTCTAACCCCTTCTTTCGTTCCAGCGCCTCCGCTGACTGCTCTGGGCTCCCTGGGCCTCTGGTCTGCCCGTGCTTGCTGCACACTGCGTCTCTCCCCGCGGCTTCCACAGCCTGCTCTC
>PVKN010000753.1:23048-65500 GCA_004027915.1 Capromys pilorides | reverse complement strand
AGGGATAGCAAAGGATACTGTCTCACTTGGCTATGTAAAAGAAAGGCCCAGCGAATCTTCTATATATGACATCTTCTATATGTTGATGTCAGGATATACTAAAGTGAAGAAAAGTAAGTACAGACAAAGTTGCGCTTTAAGCTAACATTTGTACAAAAATAAGTTAATAGAAAAAATGTATATGTATATTTTTCTATGTATAATTTGTATTAGAATCTATAGGATTATATATTAGATATAGGTAGAATGGGCAATTGATTAGAAATGACCAGATAGAGGCAGAAGGACGAAAAGGTGACTTCTCAAATATTCTTTTCAAATATTTGATGTAAAAGCCATGTAGATGCATTTTTAATGCCATTCAAATTTTTAAACAAGTATTTTCTTGGTGTACTTTATGCTGCTGTAACAGACTGTCTGGGACTCGCTAACTGACGAGGAGCAGACACGTGCTGGGCCTGGTGCCGCGTACCTGCAGCCCCAGGATCTGAGAGGCTGAGGCAGGCGGACGGCAAGCTGGGCCTCAACCTGAGAAACTGAGTAGGACTTGGCCTCAAAATACGGAAGTGAAAAAGCGCTGCACATACAGCTCAGTGTGACCACTCTGGGCTCGACTGCTAGTACTGTCAGAACAAAAGACAGAACAAAACAAGTGTAGTTTTACAGTTTAGGGGGCTGGCAAGTGTAGGCTGAGGGTCCCAAAAGAAGGCCAAAAGGCACGATCGTCATTATTCAAATGGATTAATTACTCCTTCAATTCTAACCTCCCCATACTGTTCCGTTTGAGATTAAGTTTCAATATGTGAATTTTAGAAGACATAGTCAAACCATACAAAGCACATATAAAAATATACAGGATCATGTCTAACAAAGAAGGTAGATGTGGTTTCCAAATATAAAAGGGTAAAAATAAGAGAAAGGGAAAAATATCAGGCTAAAACATACAAAAAAAAATCAGTATGATAGAAGTATAAATAATACTAGATGGTTGAAACAACTCAGTATTTCCATAAGCACAATAAATATAAATCACTAAAATTCACTAGTTAAGAGACAAGGGTTATACCATTTGTTTAACCAGGTTAAGTGTAGATTAGCCAAAGTTCCAAGTTGAAAAAAAACAGCGGCTATCAGACTAAACAAAAATACATTCTCCAGGGCTGGCCTGACAGCTCAGGAGACTTAAGCGCCTGCTTAGAGAGAGTGTGGCATCTAGGGTTTGATTCCCAGTATGCTGTGCTGGCCCGCCCCAGGGGTGTGCTGAGATAGCGATTGAGATTGGGCGTGGTGACATGCACCTATAATCCCAGCACGTGGGAGGCTGAAAACAGGAGAATCACTATAAATCCGATCTATATAGTGAGACCCAGTAGACCATGTCCTAAAATGCAGGAAAAAAAAAATTCTCCAACATACATAAAGAAAAAAAAATCTAAAATACAAGAGCATAGATAGGTTAAAATTCCAAGAATGACAAACAATTATAAGAGGTATGCATGCTACCTAAAAAGAGTGCTGTTGTAAGTATTTTTTTCCTTCTTGATACCAGGAACTGAACTCAGGACCTCATGCCTGCTGGGCAAGTGTTGTGATGCTGAGCTATATCCCTGGCCCAGCTATTTGATTTTAAAGCAAAGAACATATTAAGACTAAAGATACTGTAAAAGGTTCAAAGTCCAGTCTCATATAATCCTAAAAGTACATGCACTTCACAAGAAAGCCACAAAATATATAAAACAAGTTGCTACCATCGCAAGTAAAAAATTGACATCTGTTATCATAATAGGAAATTTTAAACAACTTGACATAAGAGGAGCGAGGCTGCCTTTTGAAACAGGAGACCGAGGCATGGCACAGCCGGCCAGGGAGGCAGATGCGGCCTGCTAACACCAGAGTCCACTGTTGGTTTCTTTTCGAGTGCAGAGGCTTTTTAATAAGATGAGATTCTAGCTGTTGATTATTTTTAATATTTACTGTACAATCAAGGTTTTGTTCATAAAATCTTTGTCTTTGAGAGTTCTACACCCGTAAGAGTTTACCTGTTCCATCTTCAGGCAGATTTAGAGTTTCTGTTTTAATATTTAGATATTTAACTCGTTTTGAGTTTAATCATGTGGTGGTGGGGGGAGACATGAGTCCAGCTTTAATCTTTGGCAGTTTATCCAACACCATTTATCAAAGAGTATCTCTTTTTTCCAGTGAAGGTGTTTGGCTCATTTTTCAAAGACTTTTCTGGTTCCAAATAAATTTTAGAATTGTTTTCTCTAATTCTGTGAGGTATGCTATTAGAATTTTGATCACAATTGCATTAAATCTGTATAACAATGTAGGAAGTGTGGCCACTTCCACAACATTCATTCTTCCTACCCAAGAACAAAGGACATCTTTCCATTTTCTGATCCCTGCTTCCATCTCCTCTTTTAGAATATTGTGGTTTTCAGCGCTGAGGTCTTTCACTCTCATCGTATGATTAATTCCTGGGTCTGTCTTTGTTCCTTTCTTCCTTTCCATGCTATTATGAGAGGTGTTGTTTCCCTATTTTCTCTGTGAGTTTGTTCTTTGTGCACAGGAGTCTACTGATTTTTGTGGAAGAGATCAAAGGAAGGCTGGAGGACAAAGGAAGATCACACAAACTTTGGGAAACTGAAGAAGACAGGAGGGAAAAGGAGAAGGAAGAAATAGAACCAAGAACAGAACAGAACAGAACAATGATTTAAAAAAGAAGTAGGAACCATGTCCCCATTCATATAAAAATAAGATCAAGAAAAAAACAAAGCAAAACAAAAACAAGAAAGAAAAAACAGTCCACTTTGAGGCATGCCTCTGCTGTCAACATGAACTGTTCCTCAGACAAAAGACTACTATCTAGACTATACAAAGAACTCAGACAATCAGAGCCCTAGGCCGGGTGTGGTGGTGCATGCCTGTAATGCCAGCACTTGGGAGGCTCAGGCAGGAGGATCGGTGTGAGTTTGAGACCAGCCTGGGATACAAAAGTGAGCTCAAGGCTAGTCTGAACTGCATAGGGAGACCCTGTCTTAAAAAGATTAAAAAAAAAAAAAAATCAGACCCCTAAATTTAAGGATGCAATCCAAAAATGGGCATCTGAGATGAATACACACTTCCCAGATCGAGAAATAGATATATGCGAAAAGGTTTAACATCACTGGCCACTTGAGAGATAGATGTTAATTAAACAAAATGCTATGATTCCATCTCACTCCAGAAAGAATGGCTATCATCAAGAAATCATGAGTATGCTTGTTGTAACCTTATTGGCTCACCACAGTTTTGTCCCACTTCACACCCTCCTTGGGACTTCCCACTGGGCCAATGTTACCTAGTGTCTCTGCTTAAAATCTTACTAATAGGTTACAGCTGTGTCCTACCCTAAATCCATCTCACCTCATGGCTTTGGGAAGTGGGGTTGGTGGGCAATCCACTTTCCAGGCCTTCTCAGAGAGAAGTTTTCTAGTTTTCTTTGTGTCAATAGATTTTTCATAAGAGAGAGAGAGAGAGAGAGAGAGAGAGAGAGAGAGAGAGAGATCAACCAACAACAAATGCAGGCAGAGCTGTGGGAGGAAAAGGATCACATTTTTCCACTGCTGGTGGGAGTACAGACTGGTGCAACCACAGTGGAAATAAGTGTGGAGAGCCCTCAAAAAACCAGTACGCCCATGTGACCCACATATTACCATTCTTGGTATCTTCCTGAAAGAATGAGGAGCATCATACCACAGCAGTATACGTGCATCCATATTATAGTTTCTTACAGTAGCTAAATCTTGGAAACCCACATACTCAGCTGGGAAAAAGAGAGAGAGGAAGTAGCTCTACACAGTGGGGTACTCCTCTGCCATAAAGGATAAACTCGAGACATCTCTAGTGAAATGGACGCATCTTTTAGAAACAGGGTCTCGCCATGCCAATGGATGCATCTTGAGACCCCCCTTCTAAGTGAGATAAATTGGACAAACATTCAAATGTTACATGATTTCTCAGGTGTGAGAAGCCAAAAGTGTTAATAAGGACCCAAATGTGTAACAGATATTGGTAAAGAGGAGAAAATGTTCAAATGAGAAAGGGAACAAGGGAGGGGAAAGGAAGGATGGAACAGGAGGGAAAACAAACAGAAGGAAAGAAATTAGAAACAAAGCTTTTGTAAATAAGGAGGGGAAGACAGGCTGAAGGGACAGCAGGGCAGTGGAAAAAAAGAACTGAGACACATGACCAGGCACAGATTTCCTACAATGAATGTGATCATCACGCATATCTAAAATGTACCAATAAACTTAATTTTAAAAAAGGATCCCAGAACACACACGCAGAGCAGTTCCCGAAGCCCCGCGTGTGGACTTCCCTTGGGAGCCCGGCAGGTTTTCACCAGATGCCCTAGACCTCCCATCAGCCTGAGGTGCGCAGCCCCAGCCCTGACGTTCTCTCGGTTTCCCTAGATTTGCCCAGCAAAAGAGGACACAGACTCCAAGACGAGCTCACTGCGCCGCTTTCCACAGGACCGCCTGTGCCCTCCAGGGCTGCTGCTACCCCGCTTTCTCCGCCCTCTTCCCCAGGCCCACCCTGCAGAGCCAGTTTTTCTTACTCTTCACCTTTACTTTTTCACATAAACTTTGCCACTGCTTTTTGCTTGTTCCATTTGGTTCTTTAAGATGAGGAGAATCTGGGTTGCAGCTCCAAGAGAGGTGAGCAACCCCAAGACCCAGGAGGAGCTCGGACCACCTGAGAAGGAGCTGCCCAGTAACACTGCTGCCTTCTCAGATGCATCTGCCTCAGAACTGCTGCATCACCTTAGCAGACAAAAGGGCAGCTGCTAGGCACGGTGGTGCACTCCTATATTCCAGTGGGGAGACTGAGGCAGGAGGGGCACCATGAATGAGTCTGAGGGGAGCGTGGGCTTCAGAGTGAGCTCAAGGTCAGCCTGAGCTGAACAGTAAGAACTGTCCTGAAAAAATTTATCAGGACGGAGAGACGTGTTTCCTGCCTTGTTCTGGTGACTCATGTTCAACTACAGAAGTGGGAACTCACACTTCAGCTACACGAGCACCCGTTCAGCCAGACGGCAACAGAAACGGCTACATCAGCAGTTCCGCTCGCTTATGCTCTAAGCTCTCAATTTCTAACTGTCGGAAGACAATACTTTCAAACGCACACCTGGACCTGTGTGGTAAGTGCTCAACAAGTGCTTCCGTGAATTACCCATGACACACTTCTTTGAGAACTACTTCACTTCGACCTTTATGAAGCACCCCCCAATAACCACACACCGAAGCACTGAGCACACAGAGACACATAAAGGTGTCTGCTCTCCAGGAGTCCCCAACCTAGCAGAAGAACAAAAGAAACAGGCATTTAAAGGAGCCCCAGACCAGACAGAGGCTTTGATGGAGCAGTAGGTAAAGGAGCCCAGAGGAGGCAGTAGGAGACATGAAGCACAGGTGCTCAGCGCGCAGCACAGGCCAGAGTCAGCTGGCTGTTAGAGGAGGCTCCCGAGTTCAGTTTTGCTACGGAGATGTACGCGTAAAGTGAGGCAGAAGGGCTCAGAGGAAGGAGAAAGGAGAAGACGAGGTTCAGGAAAAACCTGATTGCTCAACAGCCTGGGTAAAGAACAGAACGTCAGCGGGGAAGGAGCTCAGCGCAGCAGGACTGGCCTCACAAGCATGAGGCTCTGGCTTTGACACCCGGCAGAAAGAACAGCCAAGAAGGAAAGAACGGAAGCTCCACTCCCTAGGGCCTTCTCCACAAGAGCCTCTTCACTCCGGCGGTGATCCCTGAATCAACAGCTTTGGATCATGACCCAACTAGAAATGCTGCTTAAATCGCTGCACAGTACCTGTGAACACACTGAGCCTAAATCGTGGAGATCCCCTCGTGGGACATGGCTTGCGCTGCTCCTTGCTCCGGTTCATTTCCTAAAGGCTGGTGACGACTCACTGACTGCGCCACTCAGCGAAAGCTCTCGATCCCCATCTGTAAGCGCTTACTGTTTTCGCTATTTATAATAGGCTTTTCCCCACTGGGATTTCACCTCTAGGGCCATGCTTCTCAGAAGAAGACCTCCGAAACATACTAGCGAGCAACTGCTGTACCTGTGGCAGACACAGCACTGGGCCTCATCACATTTGCTAGACGTGGTTATGCTCCTTGAAGAGCATAAGCAGGGATTTGTCACATTTTCCTGAAAACCCCTTTAAAAAATGTTCATTGTACATATGTTTGCCACATCCTGGGACTCAGCAGATAGAGACATGGACATGTGATTTTGGGGGAAAGCTTCTGAGGTGACAGTGCCTTTATAATCTTCAGTCTCTCCCACTGTTACAAAGCAAATACGGGTTGGGAAGAGGGGTTTCCCAAAGGACCAGCCACAGACGAGGAAGAAATGACGCCTAAGAGAAACTCACTGGTGGTTAAAGTGCCACAGATAGCGCAGAGATCAGAACCCAGAGCACCTGGTTCCCACTGCACCCCAGCAAGTGCCCACAATAAAAACAGTGTTCCTTCTCTTTCTGCACTGGCCCTTCCTTCATCAGAAATTCCCCAAGGGACCTTGGCATGCAAAATGCTAATTGGATTTCTTCCACCTGCTCTGGGATTTAGAGGGCAGTGCCAGTGCAGCTCACGGAGCCACTGGCATTCCTGGCATGCAGGGGCTGGCCTCCAGGTCCTCAGTCATCAGCACTTACAGTACTCCCACCCTAAGCCCCGAGGAGGAAGACAAGAAGGGAAGGTATTACTTGATCCCCAAAGAAATACAGACAGTGATGAGGAGTGGTCACTGCTCCAGTGGAAACGGGGAAATCGCGGGCGGCAGGAGCGGAGCCTGCGCGAGGCAAGCGAACTGGTGGCTCCGCCGGGCCTTCTCACTCCTCCGAGGAACGCTGCCATCACCCAGAGCAAGGGCACGAGGCCTCAAGTCCCACAGGACTGCGATCCAAAAGCAACACATCAGAAGGCACTTTCCTGTCTCTTCTTCCTCAGGCAAGAATGACAAGCCTGGCACAGTTCCATTCCGCACTGGCTAAACGTTGTAGTTTAGTGACATTTCAGCCTGAGAATTTAGCCACTAACTGCCTTGTCACTCTGGAGCAGGCACAGCTTCTCTGCTTTGATTTTCTCATGTGCAGCTCTCAGGACTGATTTCAAGATCAAACATATACATATGTTTTATAAACTGCAATGTGGCACAGAGCTTTAATACAACTCCTAACACAAACGCAATTAAATTCAGTTACTAAGTTTCTAAAATAGTACTTATACAGAGTTGGCACACAAATCCTGTAACATAAACATTAGCGCTTAGATATACAAAACAAACCGTACAGAGCTCTCACTGACGTGGAAATCACAGATTAGTGTTGGAGATAACATTGCTAACATATCTGACGAGTAATGAAACAGAATAAACACCAAGTGAGGAAGGCTAATTTATCCTGATACGGTACTGAAAAGCCAAGGTAAGGACTATTTAAATCCTATGGCCTTGATGAAATAGAGTCGGCTACAAGAAGAAGCAATTAAATAGGCCATAGATTGTGATGTTCCACCACACGTATTAACATTTGTCTTTATTCACAGAGTCCTTTTTAATGAGAAATTATCAAATTCTGTCAACTGCTCAAAAATATTTAAATATCCATTATGTACAAGGTATTCTTTAGATACAAAACATTACAGGGCAAGTTCCTGAACCTGATGAATTTATCACCTAGCAAGGAAGACACTCATATATGAGAATTATGAGATTAAGCCACACTGACTTCTTAAAGGAGAACGCATTTCCCACTCTGAAGGACTCAAATTAAAAAGTTCTGTCTCATTTTGAAGCAAGAGATTAGGGCATGGAAAACCTGCTGGGCTGGTGAGTAGAACTTGTCAGTCACAGACGCCCAGCACAAATGACAGAAAAACAGTTCCAAGCCTTGCATCTTGGACCAACGAGAAGGTGCTGTTCGTCCTGCAAGAGCCCACACAGGTTCTTCTTGCTTTGTTTTGTTACTTTAAGTTTCAAGCAGGTCTTTGATAGGAGGGCCTAGACATGACGTCAGCCTGAGGAATGGCAGATACGAAAGATGACTGCCACTTTAAACTCTCTCAGTGGCCTGTATGTACTCTTCTTTTCCTACTTATAATTGGTCTTGCAACAGCAAACAGAAATACTGAAATGACACCAAGGATTTGGAGGCAAATTTATTGATGTCGACAGGCACTGCTGGGATCATTTCCAGAATATCAGGCCCTGATCCTCAGTGACCTAAGGCTTACATAAGGAAGCAGCAAATAAAGAGGTAGAGTGGCTTGTCAACTGAGGACTGGCTTACAGTGTGCGCCATGCTGCCAGCTATGTATCACAGCGGCTACCTATTTCTGAGAGACTGAAGCAGTCACAATTGGAACAGAAACTATGACCTGGCAACCAACAGACTGAAGCATACTGGCTGGGGTGGGGGTGCGCATTTTCTGCTGCATTTCCCCTCCGTTAGATTCCCTGGAAAATCTTTGCTGGGCATGTCACTTATGAGCTTCTGAGACAAGGCCCAACTAGAGGCAATAATATTAGGGTTGTCAGTGATCCTCCATGGGCTCTAGTCAAGGTCTCCAAGACTGAAGTTTTCCACCAGGAGTTTACGGTTTGTTTTCCTTATTACAGGGTTTCTTCCTAAGTTGTTTTTTAGGGAGAGACACAACTTAGGCCTGTCTGTTCCAAACATTACTCTGGCAAAGTAGTGAGGGCATTCATCTGATCTAGAGGAGCAACCAATGTGCCTTGGATGCTCATCGAATCTTGGGCAAATGACTGACTGATTGTTCTATTCTCTTGGGACCACAGTCCATAAGATTTAAGGCAAAAGCTACAGCCAGCAGGGACAGGGGGAAGCAAGGATTGGAGTAAACAGCATTGTTATGGTTTCTATATGGCTGTTCCCCCAAAGCCTCTTGCAGTAATGGGCTGGCTTCTGGAGTCTGTGATTATTGTGGGTGTGGGTGCTGCACCTGCCCTGGGCCAGGTACTTTGCATTACACTGTGAGGAAGAGAAAGAGGGTAGCTAGCTGCCTGGGCTGCAGCTCCTCCCTTTGTACTCTTGCTCTTTGCCACCACCAGGAACAGTTGCCCTCTGCTATGCATAACTCTGCCTCGGAACCAGCTGAGTATGGACTGCAATCGCCACAAACTGTGAGCTAAATACACCTTTCCTTCCCTAACTTTGAGTGTCGGGTATTTGTCCCAGCAATGGAAGAACAGTAACTGAGACAAACCTGAAGAGAAATCTTTAAGGGCAATAGGTACGGGGAAATCTTGGGAATGATGTCCTCAGGCTTCCACTGCATGTTGGTCAGGGTCCAGAGTGACAGGAGTCAGGCTTTCAATGCATCAGCTCTTCAGTGTGAGCAGTCTGGTCCAGGTAATTTGTTAGTGGATTTAAGGATGGATTTCTGAAACTTGCAGTAATAATATGTACCTAGGTTATATGCTGCAGGAATTTCTATGGATATAGCTGGTCTTTTAACTGGTGATAAGCTGTTTCTGTGGGGTTATATCTTATTTTTGTGTAATCTAAGTAGCTTTAAATGGGGAAAGTCTACTACAATGTCAGGGCCAGTGACATAGATGCTAAAGCCCAAGCTGGTTTCAGGGGTACAGGTGGCAGCACAGCAGCCTGAGCATGGAGAGCAAATGGTGGGGGCAGGTCTGGTAGCTGGAGTTGACGTTTCGGCCAGTAGGGTCCCTGCAGGTGGCTTAAGAATGCACAGGTAGCCACTGGGTGTGCAGCAACTGACAGCCTGAGCAAATAGTATTGTTTTGTGAACTCAAGGATCCACATCCTATAGATGCCGTCAGCTCCAAAAAAATCTGAACATTTTTTCCCCTCGTAACCAGTTTCTGCCAGATACGTAGCAGAGCTTCTGTGCCTTTTCAGCAGGCAGCTGGAGTGTCATTAATCTGAGGTGTTTTTCTCTAAAGAAGAAACAAGTTATTAAACCTCTAGAAGGTTAAGTTAGGTCAGTTGGCTTTTGAGCCCAGACTGGGGGTCTTTCAGAAGAGGGGGTGGCTAGCAGGAGCCAAGTGAAGGCAGAAGTAAACATTCTTTAGGTCCATGCAGGTCTATCAGCAGGCAGTGGGTGGCAGGAGACTGAGGCGACATATCTGGAGGGCCAGCATGGCAGCTGGTTGATATTCTGAACTGGCTGTATAGGCAGGAGAGGTGTATGTTAGCAGTTTTAGAATCTATATTGTTTGCTTAGGGGACTGTGACAGAGCTGGAAGGGACAGAGGAACAAGCTCACAGCAAAGGTGCTGGGGCTTGGCCAAATCTGTTGTTGGAGCCCTGCTGGGAGAGTTCTTAACCTCTGGTGGCAGTTGAGTCCAGGTGAGCTGGCCTTTTGCCTCAGGATCATCCCAGTTGAAGGGGCTCATGGGAGCAACAAGCAAGCAGAGGAAGGCGTATTTTAAATTGAGAACAGCCCAAAACTGGTGTACAGGTCAGGAATGGCAGAAAGCAAGGTGATGGCTGTGTTGTTGATAGCCAGAGACTTGCCCAAGGCACTTAGCAGTCGTCAGGCTGAGGTGTGGCTGGATGCTTGTTTGTGCTTCCGGTCACATCTGACAGCAGTGGGGGTCGTGGCGAGGCGGCATGGTTGCTGGCCAGGCCCAGAGGAGAGTCTTTAATCCGTGCCTTGGGGGAGAGTTTTCAGAACTGCAGGGTTGTACTTCGCTGTCTCAGGTTGATGCAGTCATCCTCTCGGAGAACAGTCAGAGTTGAACGTGCAGGGGTAAAGAAGAGGGACGCTGGCTGGCTTTGTGTGACGGAGACAACACCACGTTGGTGCCTGGCAGAAGGGGCGAGCGGCAAGAGCCCAGCTACCTCAGCGATGGTGGCTTTTTGACAGAGGGAGAGTTGGAAGGCAAGGAGCTCTGTCCCACGGTCCCCCAGGAGAGTCACAGGTTTGCCCTGACTCTTGCAATGAGCACAGGCTCTCGGGGGCCCAGTTTGATCGAGCTCAGCCTGTCCTATCTATTCTGCCTGGACAGGGTGCAGCTCCACCATCAGGGCTGGCAGCCCAACTTTCCTCAGGCAAAATGTGGAACTCAGAAGGAATTGCTGAAAGCCATCTTGGGTGGGCGTTCAACGACACCATCTGACACCTAGACAGGAAGCACAGGCTCTGCAGGTAGGGCCTGTGAGGCTGAAGGCAGGCCCTGGCTCAGTGGAGCCAGTTTAACTGGATGGAAGGAAACAAGTAGGGAGTGGGGCTGTAGGTGTTGGCAGCCTTGAATGATGGGACAACATACAAAGGGTGGCTGCCTTCAGAGACCATTCAGAGTCCACCTGGCTGTGCTCCTCAAAGGGACGGAGCAGTGACTTAGTGAAGGAGGAGCAAGACCACTGTTATGCCGATGTCAATCACCACAGATGAGTCAGCCATCACTATCAGGTCTTCCCAGTCTTGGTGCACAGACAGAACAGCCTATTGCTCATGCTGCCCATGTCATTCACTCACACATTCGCTCAGCAGCACTCAGGGGTCACACATCCCAACCCCTGGCCTTGACGGTGGCCTTCCCCAACAAAAGCTGATTAAGCTCCTCTGTGGCTTGAACTGAGAAGGGCTGACAGACTAACTGGAGCACCCCCGGGGTTCTTATTGGAAGCAGGCAGGCAAACAGACTGTGTCCTCCCACCTTTGAGTTCCCATGTGAGCTGCTTGAGCAGGGAGCCAGGAATCCTTCTCCGGACCTCCAAGAAATATACTTCCCAGTCTACTATACTTCTCCAGTCCTCCAAGGATTGGAGAAATTTCAAAGTCATGCCTTCCCTTCAGGACTTAGAGAGGTCCTTGTTCCATCTGCGAGGGCCATGACCAGGGACCAAAGAGGTCAGTATGGCCGGCCTTCCTGGCTGACACACGAGATGCAATGGCAAGCAGACACACTGAAAGGATACCCAGCATTTAGAGGCAGATTTATTTACACTGACAGGCACTGATTGGGAGCATTCCCCTAATATCAGGCCCTGATCTCTGGTGGTCTAGGGCTTACATGAGATAAGCAAGCAGGAAGTACAAAGGCAGACTGTCCTATTCACTGGGGGTTCAGGTGCAGTGTGCATACCAGTGACCAGCTGTTTCTAGAGACAGAAGCAACTGGAAGTGGAACAGGATCTATGACCTGGCAACTAACAGTGAAGCATACTGGCTGGGGCAAGTGGGGCACTTCCTGCTACAGTCTGGGAAGTACGTTTCTTTACTGTCTTTAATACCTTTAGTAAAGAAAACCTCATTGTCTTTTGTGCTTGTCTTGTTCAACTCTGTTCAGGACAATGAAAACCTAGGAAGCATCTCTACAAGGAGTCCATACATTCCAGAACTGGTACATTTTATCCCCATTAACTTATACCAAGAGTCACAAACTCATTTTTATCAAACAATATTTTCTTTAACCTCTTATGTGTCAGACATTCTAGCCAGAGAAAAAAGCAAATGCGGTGTTCAATCCTGCCTTAAGAGGTGTATGTTGTGGTTGCACATGCGTGCAACCCCAGCCCTTGGGTGGCTGGGCAGGTGGGCAGCCTTGAGTCCAAAGACACCATGGGCTCCAAGAGCAAGTTCAAGGCCAGCCTGAGCTGCCCACTGATATCCTGTCTGAAAAAGAAAACAAACAAATAACTCCCCCAGATAGCTAAATACATAAATGACTGGTATGTATGAGAGAGACTGGAAAGCATTTGTTTTTTTGTCTTTTTATTTATTTTGCAGAACCAGGGATTGAACTCAGGCCCTTGCACTTTCCAGGCAAGTGCTTATTCTACTGAGCTATCTCCCCAGCCCCTTTTTTGTCTTTTTGAGGCAGGGTCTCACTATGTAGTTCAGGCTGGCCTTGAGCTCACTTTTGTAGCCCAGGCTAGTCTCGAACTCACACCAATCCTCCTGTCTGAGCCTCCCAAGTGCTGGGATTACAGGCATGCATCACCACACCTGGCTCTGGAAAGCATATTTAACAAAAGTAGACAATTACTACCTAGTTTCAGACAACTGTAGCTATGGAGCAATTTGGGCCTGGTATTCTCAGATTTGAAAAAATCTTATGAATCTTATATAAAATATTTCAGCTTTTAATTGTTTTCAGCCAATTAAAACTTAAATCTATGCAGGCTAAGCAAAAATACTTCGTGAATGGAACTGGGCCAATACCACCAACTTATCAGCTGCTGAACACGCAGCAGGACTTGTGGTTCACAGACACCAGGGCTGCATCCAGTGCCACAGCCCAACTGCTGCTGGACTTGAGAAGGCACTGGTGCCAGCCGACGTGCCCTGGGGAAGCACCAACATGGTGGGCACATTCAGCCAGAGCCTCTTCAGAAAACACATCAGAGTATTTCAGTACTTTTTATTTATGTTATTGTTGTTGTATTAGAGATTCAACTCAAGGAGGCTGGGGAGATAGCTCTGCAGCACAAGTGCCTGCCTGGCAAGTGCAAGGTCATGAGTTTGAACCCCAGTCTGGAAAAAAAAAAAAAAGAGAGATATTGAACTCGAGTACGCTGGACAAGTGGTCTACAACTAAGCTACAACTCTGGCCTATTTTACTTTAACTTTTGGTACCAGGAATCAAATTCAGAACCTCACACTTGCCAGGCAGGCGTGGCACCACTGAGCTATATCTTTGGTCTACTACCCCATTTTAAAGCTTATTTTGAGGCAGAGTCTCCCTAAGCTGCCCAGGTTGGCCTGGAAGTTGCTCTTCCTTTCTCCAGGCAGCTGGGATTATAGACCTGCACCACCATGCTAGACTCAGGTTTTATCTTCTTGTTCATCGTTTCGCGTAGCATTTAACCAGCTATGCTACACTCTTCTTAGGAATGAACCTGCAGCCTCTCGCGGTAGGTAGGTCCTTGCTTAGAACACTTACGTTCACTTTGTTCAACCAGAACGTCCATACACAGTGACATCACCAAGCAGCTGCCCTGCTGGTTAGTCTGGCTACTTAATGAATTAATACCACTCATTAATATGAACTATAATAGGCTTACTATTTGCAAAGGCTCTCTGGATTTTTCTGTCATCTAGATTTCTCCAGGTAAAGATTTTATACAAATTATTCTGAGTAAAAAGTTCTTGTAGCTCAATTACGTTTGTGGGCTGGGGAGATTGCTCAGTGGCATAAGTGCCTGCCTGGCGGGTGCAAGGTGCTGAGTTTGATCTCTCATACAGAAGCCATACAGATAATCACAATACAAAATATATATATATATATATATATATATATATATATATATATATATATATATATTCATATTTAATGAAACCTGAAACAAAGTATACCATAAAAAGCAAGAATTTCACGAAATATTAATACATTTGAAAAACTCTTAAATGCTGGTCTTTCTGTAAATGTGACTATTTATAAAACACAATTACAGATCATAATAACAAACTAACACAAAGCTGTACAGGATTAAATCCTCAACCTTAGACCCTGGAAAAAGATCTTCAATTTTCAATGTGAGGAAAACTCCTCCCTCGCCCTCGACAGTCTGCAATTAATCCTGTCAATCGCTGGCACTCACTTGGGCCAGAAACTTAGTCCCTTCTCTTAAAATGTGTCCCCTAGCCTTCTGACTGCGTTGGGTGGCAGTGCCTATGAGCTGCGTAACATATCAGCTCTCCCTCTTCACTTGGGTCATGATGTGGGGCCGCAGTTTAACCCTAAAATGTGATGGGACAGGTCCCCATGCACCTCTGATCAGCTACGTGGCCTGTGGCTTGGTTCAGCTACTAAAATTCTAGGCCGTAAGCTGGCGCCTCTCTTACGTCACCCAGCCTCACTCTTGCCCACTGCAGGTGTCACAGCCAGGCAGCTATCCTGCCCTTACTTTGTTTAGGTCCAGGGCCTTTCATCTGCAAAGCAGGCACATTTGACACATGGTATTATCTGAGCACTAATTTTCAAGGTAAGAAATATTACATGTAATAGCAAATTATAGAAACAGGCTTTTATAAGAATGGTCATTTTGGCATTTTAGAAAGAAAACATCATAAATGTGTACTATTACACTGACCATGTCCCCCAGAGTTCACAGGAGGCAATTTACCCTAAATTCATATGTTGATGGTATCTGAAGTGGAGACTTTTGGAGGGAGTAGGGTCAGAAGAAGCTGTGGAGGCGGGCTCTCGTACTGGGACCAGTGATTTTGTAAGAGACCTGTGCCTCCACGACCCTCCCTTCCACCTTTGCTTCTCACCCTGCAGCCTTGTCCTGTTAGCACAGAGCAAGAAGGCTTCCTCAGATGCAGATGCTCGACCTTGGACTTCCCCAGTTTGCACAACTAAAAAAATGTGCTCCTTTTCTTTAGCCTTTACCCAGTCTGCAGTATCATGCTGCAAAACACAAAACATACTAAGAGAGCTGGGTGACGTGCACACACTTGAAATCTCAGCACTCCGGTGGACTGAGGCAGGACAACTGCCAGTACAGGCAGAGTTGGGCAACTTGGTGAGGCTGCCTCAAAATGAAGACCCAAAATGGGCTGGGGATGCAGCTCAATGTGAAGGCCCTGGGTTCAAATCCAGCTACTAGAGGAGCACACACACGTACACATGTCAGCTGGCAGCAGCTCGGTTACGATAGGAGCATTTTCTACTCACACACTACAGTAAGGAGATGTTGAACAGAGCTGAAGTCCCTGACAGCTGCTGACTGGAGTGTTGCCCGTGTAACAGCTAGTCCCAGCTGACTGGCTGAGAGGAGATTTTGCTTTCTTTGGAGTTCTCAGCACTCTATGATATATAATGAACATATGTTACTTTAACCAAAATAATTTATTCTATGAAAATAAAGCAAACACGATTGAACTATATATGACAAGGTGGAATTAATGCCATGGTTTAGTTTATCTCCCAAGATTCTGGTGAACATTATCGTAAGGACTTAGAACAATGGGACACAAAAGCGGTCAAATTATTAAAACGCTGTTAAGCAAACAATAATGTTGTAAGATAGAGAACACAGTACAAGAGTCTTTCAGGAGAAAGATATATTGCTTTTTTTCATGGACTTCTACCAGGAACAGAGCCTTGGGCAGCGCTCACCTGCTTACGGGATGCTACAATCGCAGAGGACAGTGCAGGAAGGACCAGTAAGGCAGGCGGCACACAAAGGGCACCGTCCACAGCCTGGCCACAGGCGGCGTGCAGTGCGCACAGCGGCTCACCCATTGCAGGACATGTTGTAAAGAGCTGCTATGTTTCTGAAAAGCACGTGTGTGTGTGTGTGTGTGTGTGTGTGTGTGTGTGTGCTCACAGAGGGCAGAGGGAGAAGAAAGGCAGACAGGACGCAGCTGACCTGCTGGCTCCTCCCCATCTCTAGTTCCACTACGTTGGCCAGAGGCGCTGACTGCCACCATGACCTCCATGTCCACTTGCGGGCTGTGTGAGCCAGCCCGCCTACACGGCCATTGGAGACAAACACGCCCTGCATTTGAACTTGAAAGCGGTGGGAGAAACCAGGGTCTGGTCTGACAGGGCTTCAGCATTTGGGCTGCCACAGCTCTCTGTACAGCAGGCACGACAGGGACCTTGCTGGGGGCAAGCTCATGCAGACGGAGGATCATACGGTGACAGCTAGACTCTCCAAGGAGCAGTGGGCTGAGCAAATCAGAAGAATCTGCTGGACACCGCACGCAGAGTGCTATAAAACACAAACTCCTGCTACAAGAAAGGAATTTTTACTGCAAAGTATCTGTTATTGTTAAGAACTGTTAGATGACTGGGGAGACAGCTCAGTAGAATAAGCGCCTGCCTGGCAAGCACAGGGTCCTGAGTTTAATCCCTAGAACTGCAAAAACAAACAAGCACACAAATTAGAAAACTAACCTGTACTTAGACTACTGACAGTAATGCAGGGAAAGGGCAGGGACCTGGGGCCTGATGCTGCACTTCTGAGTTTCAGAACGGCACCTGTGACTTGTTTCGAACCACCCACTGGGAGGCTGCTCGTCCACACAATCTGAATACGCTCGGACTGCTGTGTGGCACAGGAAAGCTGAGCGCGCCATGAGGCTACAGGGCCGGCAGGAGCTGCTGGCTGTGGCTCTGCCTGTGCCACAGACCTCCGTGGGATCCCCTCTCAGTGCTGCTCCTGGAGAGCCTCTCAGCACACGTTAGCATCACTGTGCCCAGCGCCACCTACGTCTACGGCCCCACCACACTGGCAGCAGCACCACAGAAGGAATGACTGTTAGGCTGCCTGGTGTCTGCCTTCCTTCAGCAGCTCCACGCTTAGCTGGGCTGAGCACGGATGGCTGAATGGACCTAGAGCGATTCCTAGGAGAAAGAACACCTCATACGACCCCTAGGGCAGTCACTTGAAGGGTCCACGAGACTTCCTAAATACAGCAGGACAGCCACTTTTGCCAGAAAGGCAAACAGGAAGTGTTTGAAGCTGGACAGATTTACACTGCCACCCTAGTTCTCTTGTTTACAAGAGTGACACTTGGGCAAGTGACACAAGCCCTGTAAAACTCGAGTTGTTTGAAATAAAAAACGAAGACCACACTCACTATTTTACAGTGTTTGTTTGTTTGTTTGTTTATTTATTTATTTATTTATTTATTTATTTATTTATTTTTGCGGGACCGGGGTTCAAACTCACAACCTTGCACTTGCCAGGCAGGCCCCTGTGCCATGGAGCTATCTTCCCAGTCCCTTTACAGCCTTTACAGTGTTATTTTAAAGACTGGAATTAAATGATTTAAATTATAGCTGGCACCTTACTAAGCTATGCTGCCGGGCACCCTCACCCAGCCCCAGATGTCTGATGAAAGCTGATGAAGGTGGGGTAAAGAAGATTTCTAATAAGACATGGAATACCTGTTTTTCCCACTTTTTTTGTGTGTGGCACCAGGGATTGAACTCAAGACCCTGCGCTTGCCAGGAAAGTGCTTAGTCTACTGAGCTATCTCTCTGGCCCTTTCCCACCATTTTTAATCCAATATGCGTCACTGAATGTTAGCTGTGTTCCAACCAGGCCTTGTTCAAAATACCATCTTTTGTAATTTACGATGCGCTTTCACATAGCTTAGACCCGCCAGTGATTCGCGGGAGAGGTGCTGAGAGAGTGGGGGTTTCCATAACCCCTGGAGCAGATGTGGACTGTAGTTGCAACAACAAAGGCAGGGAAACAGAGACAAATCTTAGTCAGTGATATGGGAAGAAGTACCAAAGTTTCTTACAAATCTCACCAGCCTCTTCAGGTTTAATAGTAAATGCCCAAGGTTACGCTACTTGTACTCTGCCTGTCTTAAAATTGCAAACCAAACACTTTTTTTTTTTTTTTTTTTTCTGGAAAAGTTCTTAAAAAGAATTTAAAAGACTGCCATGGTGACGCATACCTGCAATCCCAGCAGGGAGGAGGCTGAGGCACATGGGGCTACAAAGTTAGCTGAAGGCCAGTCTGAACTACATAGTCAAATCCTGTTCTAAAAAAGAGAAGCAAAGGAAGAAAAAAAGAGGAATTTAGGAATTCCTCATTGGTCTGATATTTGCCTACAGAACATCTGCGACTCAGGGAAAGGGAACAGCAGCTGCAACCAAGAGCCAAGGCACAGGTGATCTGAGAGGTCTCGGCCCTCCGCGTGGCTCACGGTGGACAGAGGAGAGCTCGAAAAAGAAAAGCGTGACCAGCCTTTACGTGCATTTCTCCATGGACACTGCACAGGCTCCCACTCAGAGCTTACATCTGCAGCTTCTCACCAGTTCTCTCGAGTCTCCAGCCTTCCCCAACGCCAGCCTTCACGGATCAGCTTAAATCTGTCTTCTAACCTTTTCCTTTTATTTTTAACTTGTTATGAAGCTCTAGTGCATCTTTTGATTCTTACATTTTATTCCACCTTATTAGACAAAGGCGAGTCCCATGAGAAGCCTCAGCAAGCAAGAATCTTTCTACTGTAGAACCCAACAAGGGGACAGACTGTTGGTACTGGTTTATTTAAGCCACAAAACCAAAAAGCCCAAATATTCTAAATGTAAAGAACACAATGTGGAGGAAAAAAATACACTGAAGAGCCGAGCACAAGGGGAACATCCCAAACATCCCAAAACACAGGCAAACATTTCACCCGCACCAATCGCTTAGACCTCTGCCTAGAGCGGCGGAGTCATTATTACTCGCCAGAACTTCCTCACCCCCAGGCCCTCCGCAGTGAGCCGATCTATACGAGCCCCCAGGACCAAACTTATCTGCACGGACAGCTGCTCAAATGGGGAAGGGTGCTGGCT
The DNA here is from genome assembly GCA_004027915.1 of Capromys pilorides. Classification (NCBI taxonomy): domain Eukaryota; kingdom Metazoa; phylum Chordata; class Mammalia; order Rodentia; family Capromyidae; genus Capromys; species Capromys pilorides. The sequence goes on along the minus strand of PVKN010000753.1, from coordinate 46,206 downwards.
GGCAGATTCTGCCTGCCGAGTTGTGCCAGCCTTGCCAGGATCTGATGCATGGCAAGTGTCGGCAAACGCGTGGTGAGGACCTGGCTGTGTTAGGTGACAAGGTTCTAGCCTAGAAACCTGGCACTTTTGTTTCCTTTCTTTAATCTGGAGGCTGCACCCAGAGCCTGACCCATGACAGGCAAACTACCACTGAAGAACATCCCTAAACTTTCCCTCTCTCCCATTTTTCTTTCTTCATTTTTATTTTCAAAAACAAAAAAAGACCTTGCTAAATTGAATTGTTCAGCCTGGCCTCAAATCTGTGTTCCTTCTGCCTTAGTCTACTGAGCAGTTGGGATTATAGGCAGGTTCCACCGTGCCTGGCTGAAGTCTCAGGCTTTTTTTTTTTTTTTTTTTTTTCTTTTTGGAGGTACCAGGAATCAAACAGTGGACTTTGTGTTTGCCAGGCAAGCACTTATTCCACTAAGCTATCTTCCGGCCCAAATTTTACTTTATTTTATGTTAAGGGAAGGGTCTATAGAGTGTTCAGGATCTCACTACTAGATCGGACTCGTAGTGATCCACCTGTTTACAGCCTCCCAAGAGCTGAGATTACAGGTGCATGCCTCCATGCCCAGTCTTAATTGCCATCTCAGTGCACCCTGCGAGCTGCCAAACCACTTTCAGAACCTCAGAGGCAGAAACCACATTCCAGCCTCCTCTGTGTCCCACAGTCTGACAGAAGGAAATTTACTTAAGCTTGTGTGTTTAAAGGCTGAGTACGTAAGTATAACAGGGGAAACAGCATAATACGGGGCAATGTAAACTATATGTGTGTATGCAACAAACAGGGAGTCCGTGTTCTCCTTAGAACTCTGTTCTCTGGGCTGTTGGTATAGTAGTTCATCTATTGATTTATTTTTGCGGGACCAGTGTTTGAACTCAGGAACTTGCACTTGCCAGGCAGGCACTTGTGCCATGGAGCTATCTCCCCGGCCCCTGGGCTGTTAGTATAGTAGTTTATTTTTGCCTTACATTATACGATGGGAAGAGACAGCTCCTTTGTGAACTAAGTACATACACTGCAGATGTGAACCGAGGTAGCAAAATGAAACTTACTTAAGCAAGGTCTGTTTTGACATTAACCAGAAGAGTGCATTAATGATGAGCAATCATACACCTACCAACGAGAGCAACTCATCTGTATGCAAGATACTATCCTAAGACTCCATATGTTAACGCAATCAATTTTCACAACAAATGCTGTCCTGGCCTGTGTCTAGGTGTCTCCCCAAAGCCTCCGCAGTCATGGGGTGGCTTCTGGAGTTGTGACTGATTCAGGATTCAAGGCCAGGATTCTGGGTGTGAGTGCCCTGGGGCAGATACTCTGCATGACAATCGGAGGAGGGGAGAGAGGCCAGCCGGCTGCCAGAGCTGCTGCCGCTCCCTTTGCTCTGCTCTTAGCTCTGCTCTCTGCCCTCCAGTAACTGTGAGCTAAGTATGCCTTTCCTTCCTTCATTTTGGGTGTTGGGTATTTGTCCCAGCAACAAGAGGACTGTGACAAACACTATGAACTAGGTTCTCTCATGGGCTTCCTTTTCAACGCACACAGAACACACTGCCTATTTAGTAAGTAGTAAGTGGAGTGCAAATACAGGACCTCCAATTTGTGCTACAATTTTCTGTCACTGTAAGTGAAATACCGTGCACGTTTGGGATCAATTATAGATACTCTTATTCACAGAGAATAGTTTGCCATAGTAGGCCACATAAACCTGGAAGACATCAGTTTAAAGTCCTAATGAGGGTTTGTGATGAAGGAAAGATGGTGGGGGGTGGAGGGAGGCTTCTGCGTGGGCCGCTACAACAGATTGTCAGAGCCTGGGCAGCCTGGCATGGAAGCTGTCTGCTTCACGGCAGCTGCCTTCCCTTGGAGTCCTCGTGTGGCAGACAGAGAAGATGCAAGCTCTCTGGGTTCCCCCTTATAGGGACACCAATCCATCCAGAGGTTCCACTCTGACAGCCCAAAAAGTCCTACCTCTAAGAATTATCATATTGGGGACCAGGGTTTCAACATATAAATCTTGCAGAAGGTACAATGTACAGTCTGTAGCAGGGAGTAAGAAGGACTGTATCAGTTAAAGTTTAACTCACTTTATTTTTAAGAAAGCAATAGAGCAAAAAAGCCCAATTTGGAGAAAAATAGGCCCAACTTCAGCTCCTGGCCCTGTCACATGATCATGGGCTAACCGCTTAGCTGGAGCTCATTTCTGCTGAAACAGGAACCCTCTCTTCATAACAGTATTATGTTGAAGATTAAATGAGATGAAATAAGTTAAGTACATGGAAAATTTACTTACAACATAGTAATTGCACAATAAAATGCATACTCTGTTTTCCCTATTTCCCCCTCCCTAGCTGCGTAAGAGATAGGAATGAATATGTTGCGGGGGGAAGAATACGGCTTAACTGTGGACACAGGCGCCAGGGAGATAGCTCAGGGGCACAAGTGCCTGCCTGGCAAGTGCAAGGTCCTGAGTTCGATCCCTGGTTCTGCAAAACAAAAAAAAACCACCTGTGGACACAAATTTCACTACTTAGCACTGCTTCCCTCTCTGCTAGGGGAGACTGCTCTTCATGTAATGCAAAGAGGACAGAGGCGAGGGTGCCCTCAGACCTCCTCACATCACCTGGGGCTGTTTCAGACGCACCACGTGCAAGCCCAGGCTGTCTACCACAGTGAAATGAAGTATGGCCCAGCTGCCAGTACTCTTCCCCAGGATTTGCAGCCTGGAGTGCCAAGAAGGAGCCCTGCATTTGGGTCACAGAGATGAGAGGTTCAGGGGCTAAGGAAAACCTCTCCTACCACCTCTGAAGAAAGCTTGCCTGGCCTTAGGAGAAAACAGCCAGTCACAGGTAAACGGTAAGAAATACGAGTGCTCAAGTGGCTCTGGAATCATTGTTTGGCTGATGCCACAAGAATTGTCCTGGTATCTGAACACTTATGTCAATTTTAGGAGCTTCCTTACATTTTCTATTTCTTGCTTAAGTTTGCCCGAGTTGTCTTGGTCACCAGTAATTCAAAAAGTCTTTAAAACAAGAATTTATGTTTCATATAGACAAAGGCGCTTTATAGTGAAGACCCCAGGGCTGGGGATGTCACTCAGTGGTAGAGGGCTTGCCTGGCAGGTGCGAGGACCCAGGTGTAATCCCAGCACTGCAAAAGACTTAGCACAGTGAAGACCCATTCAGTCCTCGTAGCAGGCCTCATGGGAAGGTACTGCTTCTCTTTCCCTCTTTCCCTATTTATTGCACATCTATAGCTGCACGAATCTCTGTCAGCTCAGGGTCAGCGTGCATCAGGATCAGCCCCTTGATCATCATTTCTTACATGAACTGCTGCATCAGTAGAAGAGGCAACATAACACCTGTCAGTGGAAAGAAACAGAAGTCCCAAGTTCCAGGTATGGCACTGGGTGAATGTGAGGCTGTGAAAGTGTTCATGTAGGGCCAGGGAGATAGCTCCATAGAATAAGGACTTGCCTGGTAAGCACAAGGTCCTGAGTTCAATCCCCGGTACTGGAAAAAAAAAAAAAAAAAAGAATTCATGTCTTTGAGTCTCAGGTTTCTTTTAAATAGGCCTGAAGACATGCTGAAATGCTCCATAGATGTTGACTCTGTATAGATACGGAGATATAAATAGATAAATAAAATAGGGAACAGGAGCTTAATAGGTACCCTAAGTACCTTACTAGGTATTCTAAGTACTTTGCAATTAATCTTATCCATTCTATAAGGTAAATGATACCATGAGGAAACAGACTCCGGGAGACAAACTCGCCCCTGACAAAGCCTCTAAGCAGAAGGGCAGGACTGGAAGCTAAGCAGTCTGGCCATACACCGGCCAAGGGTGCAAAGCTCGTGTAACAGCAAAGACAGGGTAAGAACCTCGAGTGCTCACACTCAGGACAAGACTGGCTTTACATTTAAAGAACGCTCTCCAAGCCCCCCACTGATATTAACAGATCAGTGCTTAAGGTTTCCTTTTTGTTTTCTTTTTTGATCCTCTTCTTACTTTCCCTGTATCACATGTGTGAAACATTACTAAAAGATAAAAGATAAAAAGATGACCATGGGTTAAACAAATAAAATGGTTTATGATTTTGAAGCCTTCAATATAGCTTGTACATAATAGTCTCCAAGAAAAAGAAATATAGCATGGAATGCTTCCCAAAGTATTTAATTATAAAGCTGGAGGTTACTACATCAGGTATGTGAGTTCAGGCCATCAAAACCAATACGTGGAACTTTATTGTTCCTTTCCCCTAAAGAATAAAAAGCTCTAGGGCTGGGGAGACAGCTCAGGGGCACAAGTGCCTGCCTGGCAAGTGCAAGGTCCTGAGTTTGATCCCCCGTTCCACAAAAAAAAAAAAAAGAATAAAAAGCTCTAATTTTTTTAGGAGTTGTTCTATTTTTATTTTTGTAGCACTGGGGATTAAACCCAGGGCCTTGCGTATGCTAGGCAAGTGTGTGCCACTGAGTCACATCTTCTTTTTATTTTATTTTGAGACGGCACCTTGTGAAGTTGCCTAGCCCAGGCTGGCCTAGAACTTTCGATCCTCCCACCCCACCCAGCCTCCTGAGGAGCTGGGATACAAGTGCACACCAGCAGCACCTGGTAGGTTTCTTAATACATTTACCTATGAAGTCCACCATTCCTCGCACAGCTCAGCTTCTCTCTGACCACCCAGCATGTCAGGGCCATTTCTACAAGGTGTCTAGCTTGGGTGGAAACGCCTGTCTCGTCTCCTCCTAGTCCGCCTGGCCCTTCTAGGCCCAGCTCACTGAAGCCTTCTCTGACCGCCCCCACCTGTGTGCTGCGCCTCCCTGTGCTCATTGCGCTTCAGGGCTTTCCTCAGCGGCCCTCAGTCACCTACAGATTGATGGATTCCACTCTACACAGGTCCCGGAAGGCCAAGGATCGTAACACTTATACTCCCAGCAAGAGGCATCCTGCATGTGTGCAAGAAAAGCCTGAAGTTCCTCTGCTCTCTCCTGCTGGGGCCACAGACTCGAAAGCAAAGCTTTCTCGGATCTACAAAAGGGAAGATCCAAGTTATGTTTTGTTTTTTCTTTTTGAGACAGGGTCTTGCTGTGCAGTTCAGGCTGGCCTTAAGCTCACTTTTGTAGCCCAGGCTGGTCTCAAACTCACACCAATCCTCCTGCCTCAGCCTCCCAAGTGCTGGGATTACAGGCGAGCGCCACCAAGTTATGTTTTTTTCTCCCTGCATAATCAGTAAGCAACACTTATTAATTTTTGCATCTAATAGATCTTCCAGAAAGCAATTATGTCTCTGGGTATCGAAGAGTCCCCTACACAAAGTTAAGTCACCATGCATGGAAAATGATTCATTTCTCCCCTTTCAAAGAAAATTGTGATCATGAACCCCTTTAGACTTAGCCATGATAAAGCCAATTTTCCTAACCACTCCGAACATTGGAAAATATTGTTCCTTCAGTTTAATAAAGTCCCTGTAGGTTTGGGAGTGGAAAACATGTGCACTGTGTCCACATGGACTAAGGAACTCCAGCAGGACCCAACCTGTGAGATCAAAATTGGTGGCGCCAAGGCACCGCCCGTTTACTCAGTGGCCTCTCAGAGTCTCTCATGCAGTATCCACAGGAAGCAGGCGTGAAATAAAGAATTTATTGATTCAAACATTGAGGCACGAGAAACAGCACAGCTAGAAGAAAATGTTACACAACAAGCAAAATGCTTCTTGCACATCAGAAAGGCTCAGAGGCCCGAGCTGCTCCTTGTCTGATGTGACCTCTTCCCAGTTGCCATCTCTAGATGTACTAGGTATACATTTTCTGAAATTTCATTTCTCACAATATTTTCTCTCGGCTACTGACAACTCGACCGACCACCACAAGCACAATTCCTACTGTACGACCAACCCCCTTCCCGCTGGGTCTGGACTGAGTCCATGACAGCGGAGCTCCCCTTCCCCAGGGGACTGAAGAAGCAAAAGTTACCAACAAGACCAGGCATGGATGTGTTGAACAGCTTTCTTTTCTTTCTTTTTTTTTTTTTAAATATATTTAGTACAGGGTCTGCAGGGTCCACAGGGTCTCACTGTGGAGATCAGACTCGTAGTGATCCTCCCGTTTGCAGCCTCCCAAAGTGCTAGGATTACAGGCATGCCACCATGCTTAGTCTCAATCATTCTCCGCAAGCCTCAGGGGCGGGATGCGAGTGGCAGGCCGGGATCCCCAGCCAATGCACTCTGCCTAAGCAGGCTTTTTAATCCACTGAGCTATTTGGTCAGACAGCTTATCCTTATATAATAAAATTCCTCAAAAATCAAACACAGTGATTTGTCACATAGTGATGAAGATACATTCTGAGAAGTGACTCATTAGGCAACTCCATCCCTGTGTGCACATCACTGAATGTACTTGCACAAACCTGGATGGTGTAACTGACCACGCCCCTAGCATTTACCGCACAGCCAACTGTCCTAGTCACAGATCTATATGGCGTGACACTGTACTGTGTACTGTGGGTGACTGTGGCACAGTGCTAAGGATCTGTGCACGTAACATGGAAAAGACACAGCTGGAAATACTGGCTGGGAGAAGTTGGTCAGCCTTATTCCAGTCTTACAGGACTCGCGTCACACACGTAGTGTCTTGTTGACCAGAACATCGTTACGCAGCACATGACTGGAGCTGAAATCTGCCATCACTATCTGTCGTTACCACTGTCAATGCTGGTGAAGGAAGATCTACGAAGAAACGGCAGGGATTAAAACAGGAGAAGGAATCTGATTCACAATCTTCTGATCTTTCCGCACCTCCACATGGATAGTGAGATACAGAAAAGTCAAACGACTTCTCCCAGGCACATGGGAGAAGACTGCTCCAGTCAAAATAGATTATTTTCCTTTCTAGTGGAAAAACCCCAGCTTTCCTAAATTCTTGGTTCTGTATACATGAAAAAGAAAATGGCTTGTTTTATCTCTCTGGCCTTCTGTGAGGGTAACACACGGGCACAACGCGGCGCCTCCACGGAGCAGGTGCTTGGAGTGCGATGCTGCTCCACGGCTCTGTCTTGTTTAGGGACAGGCTCATGGGGCACTTTCAGAACATCGTTTATCTTCATGCAAATACGCCCTAGTTCGTAACTCGATGCCTTGGGAGCTCTAGGTATCTTCACAGAATATAACTTCAAATTAAGGAATACAGTGATCCTATTCCCACCTTATCTTGTTTCCTTCTGTTTAAAAAGAGCAAGCATGGTGGTGTGTCCCTATAATCCCAGCACTCAGGAGCCTGAGGCAGGAGGACTGCCACAAATTTGAGAGCAACCTGGGCTGGCTACACAGTGAGCGCAAGGCCAGCCTGAACTGCAAGGCAAGAACCTACCTGGGAAAAGAAGGAAATTTGGCCTCATCTTCAAAGCGGTTGCTCATATTACCACATACAGGCAAGTGAAACTGATCAAGCAATATAAGCACTACCTGTTCCTTTCAATGAACTAACAGAAATTAGTAGCACAATTAGCTAGCTAGCTAGCTTCTGTGTTCTCCTTTCCCCCATCCCAACTGTTCTTTCCTTTGGAGCAGTTTCCTTTATACTTTTTTTTTCTTATTTACTTTCAGTTTCTTACTAGGGACACAATGTGGCCTTTACATTCTCTGCCTCAATAAGGTACTTCTTTTTGTAGAAAAACTCCACTTAAGAAGTAACCTAGGAGGGCCACTGGTATAACTCAGTGGACCAAGCGCTTGCTTAGGGAAGCCCAGGGGCCAGGGTTCGGTTCCTGGCCCTGCCTGCCCTGCCAGCCCGCTTGAGTGCGCTGAGACAGAGATGGAGTCTGGGCGCGGTGGCATGCGCCTATAATCCCAGCACTTGGGAGGCAGGAAACAGGAGAGCTGCACAGTGAGAGCGTGTACCAAAAAAAAGTAACCTAGGGATGTTTGGTCAGAAAAGATTTTTCCTCTTAAAATCAATTTGGAAAGTGCAAGAATGTCAATGTACTGTATACAATGAGTATATAGTAAGTGCCTGCTCTGTAGACTGCACAGACAGCACAGGATCTAGTGCTTGCCCTTAAGGTCCTCTGATCTAACAGGAATAAGATACACACATTACTAACTTGCTGGCAGATCACAGTGAGTACCAAGAGAGAGCCTCATTTACATGCTGAGATCAAAATGGGGAAGGTGACACTGCACTTGAGAGAAATATCTGAGATTAAAAAGAAGGAGAAGTCCATGTTCCTTTCTCTTAGAGACAAAGAGTCTGGTAGTTCCTCAAAAAGTTAAATAGTTATCATATGACCCAGCAACTCCACTGCCAGGCATAAAACCAGGAGAACTGAAACATATCTCCATGCAAAATCTTGTACATGAGTATTTAGAGGCAACATTCATAATGAAAAAGTGAAGTGGGACTATGGTTCTGGGGCACGGCACCTGCCTGGCAAACCTGAGGTCCTCAGCTGACTCCTGGTACCCAAAGCAAAACAAAAGACAAGAAGAGAAAACAGCCTGAGTATCCAACAACCAACGAACAGAGAAGCCAGACGTGACCTGGGCACGCGACGGCTCGCTCTCCAGTGATGAAGTGAAGCACTAATCCACGACAGCGTGAGAGGGGCGTGAAAACACGGGTAGGTGCAAGAAGCCAGGCAGAGGGCCTCACGCTGCATTCGCATGAAATGTCCGCAGGAACAGAAAGCAGAAGAGCAGCTGCCAGGGGCTGCATGGGGGAAAATGGACAGCACCTCGGCAGGAGGTTTCCTGTCACGAGAGCGTTTTGGAATTAGCGGTTGTTCAGCTTCTACTGAGCACACTGAACACACACTTTATTACTCACTTACTTGCTGCAGAGTCTCGCTATGCAGCTCGGACTCGTAGTGATCCTCCTGTTTTAGCCGCCCCAGCGCAGGGATTACAAGGGGTGCACTACCACAGTCTCAGGGCCCACGCAGCATGCAGTACCAGGGACTGAACTGAGTCCCTGCACTTGCCAGGAAGCTTCTTAAAACACCGAGCTATCTCCCCGCCCTGAACATACGCTTTACATGAACACTCTTATAGTTAATTCATAATCTTTTATATCTCAACAAAGCTATTGTTTTTTTTTTTTAAGTGAGACTCTATAAAGTTGAAAGGCTTTCCACCATCACTGCCACCCAAATCCCTGCGGCACCGATATTATCATTCAGGGCTGTTCCTTGTCACCACCTTAATTCCTTACATGCCCCACAGAGGTTCTTGCATGAAGCAGGTATTCTAGGCATTTGGTGCATGGTGATTTTGAACAAAGTTAATACTACCTTGTTTTCTTCAGAATGATACAGAATTTTTCTGTATGCACCATCACATAAACACAGTAGTTCAAAAAAAGGTAGCTCTAAAGGAGACATTTATATTAGCACCACAAAGCCAGTGTGCTGTAACAAAGGAGCACGGTATCCACTGGCTCAGAGTTCACCAAGAACAAACTCAGTTAACCAAAAGCTCCATGTGAAAGTCCCTGCAAATGGGAAGGCACATGTTTATGAAGGGACTGGGGTGACAGGACTGGAAAGCTGCTGCTCTGGAGCACATGGCAGCCAGCAGAGTATCTGGCCCCATCTGAATGAACAGAGGTTTGGGGCCAGCCGGATAGTTCAGTGGACTAAAGCTCCTGTTCAGGCAGGCACAGGGACCAGGGTTTGATCCCAGGCATGCTGTGCCAGCCCGGCCCCTAGGCTGCGTTGAGACAGCAACTGAGAGTGGGCACGACAGTGCACCTGCAATCCCAGCTCTTGGGAGGCTGAAAACAGGAGGATCTCTAGGAGTCCAATCTGTAGTGAGACACTGTAGACCCTGTACTAAATAACTTTTTTTTAAAAAAAGCTTTTTTATTTATTTATTGCAGTATTGGGGATTGAACTCAAGACTTTGCGCTTGCCAGGCAGGCGTTTAGATAGTCTCACGAAAGACTTGTTCCCAGAACAAAATTTTATCTCCAATACTTTTCCTGCTAGAGGCTTGTAGTCAGAGAGTATGGAAAGTCACATGAAGAACCTCTAGGCCTTATCCCTCAGAGGTTTTGACTTAGAAAAGAGCAGGCTGACATTTAAAAAGTTTTTTTTAAAAGCTCACTAGGTCATTTGGAAATATTTAGTGTCAGGATCCTTTACTAATAATGAACTGGAATGTAGTTTCCATGCAAATCAACTAAAGATCCATTTAACAATAAGATTTAACATGATTAACTTGAAATAGCTGCCATCAGAAGACTGTTGCCATATCTTAATTTTATGCAAGAGAAAACAAGAGACTCAAGAACTTATTTCTTAAAGTCAGCAACAGGACAAGCCAGCTCATAAGAGTCATAGTGATGACTCTCAGTCTGGGTACACACTCTCCAAACTCCCTTTATGGCGCTGCAATTGTGAACATGAGGTTTGGCAAAAGGAGTGAAGTCTACAATTACTTGTAGCCATAGCTTAGGTCATTTACGCTGGGCCTCAATATGATGGAGAATAACAGTCTTTCTGACAGGCTTCCTGATGTGTGCCCTCGAGCTGACTGACCAGCAGCTTTCCTTCACATCACTCAGGTGTGAAGTGCCTCCTTCTTGCAGTGGAGAGGAAGCTGGAAGCAGGACGCTACCTAGGAGCTCCAGCCAATGGAAAGGCGAAGTGAAACAGAAGGCCGCCCCTTTCAGCCCCATGAAGACAGAAGGGGGCAGGACAAGGGACAAAGCGCGATGCTCACACGTTCTCTCTACTCAGATGCTCCTCCAAAGTGGGTTCCACTCAGGTAGCAACAGAGCTGCAGAAAGATCTCCTTCTGCACCACATAGGCAACAGGAGAAGTTCAGACGCAGGAAGCAAGGAGAGGAGCTGTAGGTAGCGCCGTTCACCTTTACAGCCTGAACCAGGTAGGTGTGCGGGGCAGCTCGCAGCCGCTAGGAGACTCGTGGGCCAGCAGAGATCTGTTGCTGAGGCAGAGTTCTCACTGTGCAGACCTGGGGGCAAACATCCAGCAGCAGCTTCATACCTTCTACACATGACTACTAAAGGAAAACTAATTACGACTCAACAGAGGACGCCAGCACACATTCTAAATTAGATGGTGATGCAGCAGACGCCATGTGATGCCCCCTCCTCTACCTCACACACGGTAAGCACTCTCTCCCAGTAGTCAGTAACATGGATAAAAATGTCAACAGTTTTCAGACACGGTTCTCAGCTGATGATGATCTGGAGACAGGTAATGAAGAAAGGGTGGTGGAGAGCGCTCTGAAGGATGGAGTGTCTACCTAAGGAGGCTTGTGTGGGAAGTTACTGTGGCAAACTGAACTTGAAGCAAACTATTGTGAAAAATACTAGCCGGGCCAGCGGACAGCTCAGCAGACTAAGCGCCTGCTTAGGCAAGCACAGGGACTGAGGTTCGGCCCCTGTATCTCATGCTCTGCTAAGCCAGTGCACAGTCCTGGTGTGGTGACGTGGTGACACATGCTTGTAATCCCAGCGCTGGGGAGGCTGAAAACAGGAGGAGCCTGAGCTGCATAGTGAGACCCTGTACAAAAATAAAATAAAAATAAATACTAGCGGATTTCGAAGGCCACGGATTCTTTGACAGTCCAATTACCAAAGGCCTGAACTTTCCATCCTGGCCACCAAATACTCACTTGTGGAGCCACTGAGCCACCACGTGAGAAGAACGTCTGACTACTCAGAGGTCAAACAGCGGGAGGAGGCTCAGGCTACAGAAGAGCTCCCTTCAGGAGCTCCAACCAAGAGCCTCAGCTGAGCGCAGTTCTGCTGCCAAGCACAGGAGTGAGGGCACTTCCAGATGACCCAGCTCCCAGCAGCCAAGTCTCCCTGAGCCGTTCAGCCCTTCATAGCTGAAGCCCTAACACTGGGGATCACCAACTCCTGCTGGGCTCAGTCCAAGGGGTGAGCAAAATAAAATAACCATTTTCTGTCACTGAGTTTCAAGCATGCTTTCTCATGTCCAAAGATTCATCAGAACACAAGTTTCTAAAGAAACTGCTAAGAAGTGAGAATGAAGCAGATGAGTTACAGAAAAATGTAAAATTATTTTGTCTAATCCTAGTGTGAAAGAAACTATTATACCATTATAGGTGACTAAACTACTGTGACACTCTTATTTTATCTCTAAATGCTACACTAGAAAATGTTTCAATTCTCAGGAAGAACTGGAGTGGCCCAGTGGACCTGGGTGAAAGACACTATCCCTTACCCCAGGCTGCAGGCTGGAGCCAACTCAGAGCTGCCTGTGGACCCATTTTTAGGCCAATTCTTTTTTTTTTGGTGGTACTGGGGATTGAACTCAGGACCCTGCACTTGCCAGGCAGGTGCGTACTCTACTGAGCTATCTCCCTGGCAGTGAAACCATTTTTCCCTCTTCTAACGAGCGCAGGGAACATACTAGGTATCCAGTGACTTTGTGGAAGGCCTGATAGGATTCAAGCAGTGAAGGGAAACAAGAGTTTCCAGAAAGCAAAGCAGCCATGGTGAGCAAAGGTAGCAAGATGGGAGGGCTGGGAAAACAGACTGGGTCACCTGAGCTCACTGTGCACGCCTCCCGGCCACATACCTTCACCCAACATTGACGTGGTCCCGTCTTTAGAGCTCTCGTTAAGCAGTTCTTACGATCTGAAACACTCCGCCTATTTGTTGAACCCTGACTACTTGTTTTTCAAGCCCTGGCTCACGGTTCCACGCCCTCCGTACCTTGCTGACACTGTCCACTCCAGCTAGAACCTACGACTCCGTGCCTCTTTCTTGGGACGCTCTCCACTGGACCTGCGCCTGAGTGCCTGTGTGCCGCATAGGAGATCAGACAGTGGCTGCCCTTGAGTTCACGTAATTAAAGGAAGAACATCTAAAAGAAGTCACGCTGAATGTGCAGGAACTCCACAGGTGTGGTGTGGCAGTGCCCGCTTGCAATCCCAGCACTCACGTGGCTGAGGCAGGAGGATTGGTGCAAGTTCAAGGCCAGTGTGGCTCCATAGCAACAAACAAACAAACAAACACCCCCCCCAAAAAAAAAAAAAAAAAAACAAACAAACAAACTGGATAAGCCATGGAGAGCATGGCAGGACACTGCAGGAAGACAGACCTGTGTAGGAGGAAACCGAGAAGTGCCACAAAGCAGGTGACGTCAGAGATAGGCTTCGAAATTGAATTACAACCAAAACGCTACACAGGAGAAACCTGTTGAAACTTCCTAAGTGCATGAGCTCTCTGTCACCTTGTCTGGGGAACTGGGATTCACACAACACAACTCTGGATGTGTCTGGGTAAGTCAGAGGCATGACCCCGGGTACCACACTGTCCCTCTAGTCCTTACTCTCCGACACTGCTTCCCTGTTCCTCTAAGAACCAAGCATCTTCATTCTTCAGCGATGCTCTGCCTGAGCCAGCCCACCATGGACAGAGCCCTCTGGAACCGTGAGCCACGCAAGCCTCTCCCTTCACTTAAGTGTCGTCAGGTAGTCTGCCTCAGCAGGGGGGAGGTGACAACAGTGAAGGACTGAGAACACGGCTCCAAGGAAAATGTGTGCCCAGCGAGCATGAGGCCCAGTGCTCAGTCCACCACCATGCTGAAAAGGTAAAATACCTAAACGTCCAAGAAAAGGAGCACGTCACACCATAAATGTGGCACGACAACAGCGTCACCACTCAGAGCGCTTCTAACGTGCCTGAAGTTGTCAGATTTAACATCACAGCAACCTCTCTGATAACTAGGTAGGAGAATGCTGGGTGGGGCCTCCCCATCGCTCCTCAACTGGTGAGCAGAACCCACAGCAAGAGGCAGAGGGGGTGAGTTCACAGACTGCAAAGAGCATTCCACAGTGGAGCCCCACTAACCACGATGTGTAAAGGAGGTGGAGCACAACGCGCACACTGAAAATCACGGCTGTTCAGGAGGCCAGTGCAAGAGGACTACAAGTTCAAGGTTGGTGCAGGAAACCGAGCAAGTCTATTCCTCAGACGAAAGAAAAGAGAAGAGGAGGAAGGGGGGAAGGGGCAGAAAAAGGTAGAGAATGTAGCTCAAGGGTGCAGAGCTCGGAGCTCAATCCCAAATCCCCAGTACTGCAAAGGGGACATCCAGCATGTACCACGTTGAGCTCTGGCTAGAGAGAAACCAATGATTGGCATTTGCATACCTCTGAGGTACAACCATTCAATTCATGGATAACAGCTGCCATTGCCTCCATCCTACAGAAGAGGAACCGAAGCTTCCAAAAAGTTAAGAAGCTGGCCCAAGACCACAAAGCACCCGAGAGGCTTTGTCTGGTACCTGGGATTGAACTCAGGGCCTTGTGCTTGGCAGGCAGATGCTTGCTTAGTCTGGATTCTTCTCTCTCTCTCTCTTTTTTTTTCAGTCTTTTTTTGAGACAGGGTCTCGCTATGCTGTTCAGGCTGGCCTTGAGCTCACTTCTGTAGCCCAGGTTGGTCTCAAACTTGCACGGATTCTTCTGCCTCAGCCTCCCAAGTGCTGCAATTACAGGCATGCACCACAACACCTTGTTTAGTCTGGATTCTAATCCAGGGATAATCTCGGGGCCCACACCTCTCAGTTACTGAAGGATTTTCTAACACACATTGTCAGGGATCTAAACATCCACAGAACACTTCTATCTTGTTTTTAATCTAAACAGTGGTTTTTAAAACACATAAACGGAGTGACCCATTTAAAATGTATAACCAAAGGTTTTAGCATCTAAGTGACCATCTTGAAAGCAAGCATTGACCCTTGACTTTCCACCTGGTTTTTGGGGGCGGGGGGTGCTGGGGATTGAACCCAGGCCTTGTGCGGGCAAGGTAAGAGCCCTACCACTGAGCCTCATCCCCAGCTCCCCACGTTGCATTTTCAATCTCCTAGTGGTATCAAGTTCTTTAAGTTTTACTAGTACAAAGGGACAGAAGTGATGAGACATCAGTAGAATGGCCGTACGAACAAAAGCCAATGTCTCGCTGCACAAAACCCATGTTTCAGGTGGGGAGAGAGCTCAGCGGCAGCACCCGCCTGGCAAGCGCAAGGTCCTGAGCTCAACTTCTGTAACCAACCAAACAACAACAACAACAACAAAAAACCCAAAGGTTTCACTTAGGTTCAAAGGAGAAACACAGTGGGAGAAAAGAACGGGACCCAGAACAGACAGGCTCCACAGAGGCAAGTGTCACATTCCCGATTCTAGCCACCAGTTTAGTTCTAGCGAAACACCTACTGTTGTTAGTGTGCATTATACCGGTTTTGAAGTTTTATATTTAATGTGTAAATTTATTTTGGTCTTACAATTGCGGAGGGCATACAAGTGTATGTTTATAATTCAAAGTTTTTACTTACACATATTTTGGTAAAATAATAAACAAATCAACATCAAGACCAGGTTAGGGCTGGGGATACAGCTCGGCAGCATAAACACCTGCCTGGCAAGGGTAAGTTTCCCAGTTTGAGCCCAGTACAAAACAAAAAAAAAACCAGACAACCAAAAAAAAAACACGTAAAAGTGTTCAAAATGTCATTCTGCTCATGTAGTAGTTATAAGCTATGCCCTATAGGACTGTTCTGGGACACAGGGAAACATTTTCAATGTATGAAATTTAGGGACAAAGGGTAGTGCAACCTCTCATGTGCATATGAGGCACATATAAACAGAAAAAATAGATTAGGAAATAGCCTGCTGTGCGAATGCTGAGGCTGTGGGAGGAGAACTGCAGGTGTCACTCATTAACACTGGTGCGAGAACGGCCAGTGGAGAGCGCCAGGCTTGGGCCATGGCGCAGAAGTGACTGTGCTTGGGTGCAGCCAGACAGAGGCTGAAAAGGCTGTCTGTAGGGCACAAAAAGAAGTGGGCTTTTGTACAGGGCTTCAGAGAAGGCCAGGGCCAGGCAGGAAGATCTCAGTAACAGTCAGTGGTCAAAGTTCTCTGGGTCTTAGGGCCGGCCAGACAGCTCAGCAGACCAAAGCGTCTGCTTAGGCAAGTGCTGGGGGGCCAGGGTCCACCCCCACTCGAAGCCGGGTCCACCCCCATGCTATGCCGGGCCCACCCCTGGGGTGGGCTGAGATGGCAAATGAGACCGGGCACATCAGCACATGCCTGTAATCGCAGCACTTGGGAAACTGAAAACAGGAGAATAACTATGAGTTTGATCTGTGCAGGAGACTCTGTACTTATGTCTCAGGCTAGGTCTTTGAGGGGTCTGGCGTGAGAGCTTGGTGGGTCCACAAGCAGTCCTTGTTCCACCTGATCTCTTCTAAGCTGTCTTCATGTGCCGAGGGCTGAGTGGAGAATCAATGTCTCTCCTGGGGGACACATTGGGCACTGTGGAGAGTCATGTCTGAACCAGGCCTTTACAACTGCCATCTGGGCTTTTTGTGTGACAATACTTACAGTAACTATTAAAGGAGTCTAAGTGTGACCCAAAGAGAAAAAAAATCCAGTTATTAAGAGGTCCTCCTATGAAAGTTCCCAAAACCTGTTGCTAACACAATTGTATTTTCAATTCATTTGTAGCTCAGGCTCTTCTCAGAGAAATATAATCAATCTTATAGCTAGTATTTGCTCAAATATTAAACGTATAGAAAGTACTGTACTAGTCAGCCAATAACCTAGCGTGCTTCAGGTACCAAAGACCAATAAAGCACCCTGTGCATGGCAGAACATACTGGTCTGGGTGGAAACATGAGCCAGCGGCTCCTGAACGCCATCCAGGTGGAACACCCCCACAGGGTGGCGAGGGAATTCAGCATCTCCTTCTGATGGGAGCACGGGCAGGAAGGGCTATTGTAAAGGAGCACATGAACCAGTCCTCAGAAAGCACGGGAAACGGCCGTAGAAACAGATGGGCAGGTGATCCAACAGGTGAAACCCAAGCGTGGGTGGCAGGGCACCGAGCCCGCTGAGGCACTGCCCTGGCCCCTTCCGCCAGCCTCCAGTGCTGCTTTTTGCTCTCTGTCTGACACATACATGTGGTGGGGCACTACAGTGCAGTGGCCTTCCCCAGAGACGATACCTGCTGGGGTGAAAGCTGCATGGTCACTTGTCAGTGATAATATCTTCCCACAGCCTTTAAGTCTCTAAACTCAACACACTGTGGTCCCTGTTGGCATTTTAAAAATGTATATACATATTTAATCCACACTAAAATTTTTTCTCTAAAAACTCAAAAACATTAATACCTTTTTTCTTTTTTTCAGTGCTTAGAATTAAACCCAGGCCCTTGCACGCGCCGGGCAAGTGATCTACCAAACTGAGCTACATCCTCAGTCCTCAGATTCATTTCTGTAACTCTCACAAGAAAATCAGCTTCTGTGCTATATATAGAACCCAGCACTTCCTCTTGCAAGCCCGCAGAGCCTCAGCTGGTACGTTTTCCAAGGCAGGATAAGGACACATACTGTCTGTCCACTCAAGAAATCTTCCAAATAAACTGGTGATCATCAGGAATACCCACATGCTCATCTGCCTAGGTGGAGCTCTCAGAGCTCACACCGCCCACACAACACACCAGGCTTGCACTATATATAACAGTGAATAGCTGGAAGTAACCCAGATATCTAACTCGGGTGGGGACGTGCGGAAGGTATGGGGCATTCACTCAAACGATATTTACAGACTTATGTCTATGTCTGGGATTTGCTGCAACATATTCTAGCAAAGAAAGGCTAAAAAGGATAGATAAAACAAATGTGATAAAATCTTGACAATATTGGAAAGTATTTTCTATACGATCAAAATTTTTTATAATTAAAAATTAGAAAATATGCAGAACTAAATAAAAATATTCACAATGACAGTTTAGGGAAAAAACCAGAATATAAATGATAGCTTATGCTGATCATAACCATGTAAAATATAACTCTGACCAACTCGAGAAGTAATGACAGTACTTTAGTGCCTGGAAAATTTTTTGGAGGTACAATTTTTACTTACAGAAGCCAGGGCCCTCTAAAAAAATACCCAATTCTGATCTGGATCAGCAATGCATAGGATAAAACTGGAACAATATACCACATAAAATAGCAAAAATGTCTCAAAGACTAGTAGGTTCGTGTCAAAAGGAGGCAAGCACCCTGCAGAATAGGCTCACATCGGCTAACAGCAGTACAATCTGAACTTCAATAAGGAAAATAAATAGATTCGAACACACTCAACACATTTAAATACATGAGTTATAATGATACTCAAAAATACCCTACTTGATCACTCTGAAAAATACTAAAGAGACCACTCACTTTGACAAGTAGTAAATAAGTTTTTAAAAAAACCAATCATAAAATTGAGAGTAGTTATGATAAATAAACGGCAATGACTTTGACAGCAACGTGGTTATAGCTGGTGCTAACAAATGGTACCAAGCCTGCACCAAGAGATAAGTGAGAGGTTCCCACTCCAGGAAAAGTGCTCAGGCTGGCCAACGGGAAACCTACAGAAGCCCACAGGAGAACGCCAAGCCAGAGGCCAAAAGGGGGCCTGGAAGCAAGCCCACAGGGGGTCTCAACGCTAGAGGAGCCCGCGGGGTAGAGCTCCAGGCTAGTGTAAGGGGTTATCACTTCCTGGGAGGCTTGTTTTCACCTTCAGCCTTTCTCCATCGTGGGCTCCAGAATCTCCCAGGTTGGTGTTCACATGCCCCCGCAAGCAGACACTTCCTGAGGACAGGCCAAAGCTGCAGCTTCAGGCAAACCACTGCGCAGCTTCATTTCCCTTCCCTGACAGCAGAGGCCCTTTCAGATGTCCTTTGCAAGAAAACAACTCTGTAGAACCCAACGAGCTAGCTTATTTGGAAATCACTTATGTTCTGGCTCTGTCACTTGGTGTCTGGCTCTGACCTTACAGGGACGTGAACACACTCAAGGCTCATGCTTGGACTTTTAGGAAATGGTCAATAAGTATACAGCAACCTCATCCCCTACTGCCAGTATTCTGAGCTAAGACACTGTGGCAAGATTACTTTCAGATACTATGGTGGTGAATTCTTAAACCCAGAGAGGAACCGTTATTTCACTTTTACAGACAAGGAAGAGTAGGGCCAGAAAATGAAGTCATTTGCTCAAGGATCCAAAAGCCACTGAGATTTTAAGATAGATCTTTTGAAGATAAACACTGTCAATGCACCACTAAAACCAGGCCGTATTCTCGGCACCTGGGAGGCTGAGATAGGAGGAGTGAGAGTTCAGGCTACCAGCCTGGGCTTTGGACTACACAGCGAGGCTGACGGTCTACGACAGCAAACCAAAGCCACTGCTGACACTTCACTTGAAGGAGTAGCACACGTGAGGCAGAGACTGACTGAGAGCAACTTTGTTCATGAAAACTGCCACCCTAGCATCTAGCATGGGCCCCATCAGAGCGCCTTCTAGGGTGTACACTCTGGAGAGGCTCGTAAGCCCCAGCACCTCTCCCGTGCTGCACGCCGTATTTCTCCCTATGTCCTACTTTTCTGAGTCCAACTGAAGCCCTCTCCGCCTACTCAAAGAAACGCTTCCGTCCTCCCTCACACCAGAGCCCTGGCCTTCACACACCTCCCTGCTAGACCACACGACCCCATATAAGGGCATCATTCTGGCTCACCCCACACTTCTGGCCCCTCTAGTCTGAGAATTCTTGAAGCCAGAGTGCTGATTTATGCCCCTGGGAAGGGAAAAGACACAATATATTCTCTATAAACACTTGTCAAAATTAACTTGGATACACTTAATACGCTTCTTGGGAACCTATATTTCTCAGCATTTTCAGCAAGTCCCAGCTTACCATACTTCATCATCCTCTCCTCGCTAGAGAAAGGCCAGCCAGAGATAAGTATGAGAATTGTTCCATTAAGTGCAACAGCAGGCGTGTTTCCTTGTTTCATACACCTTCAGCCTTTGGTCTTTAGACACTGCTCACAGGACATTCCATAATCACTTAAGGCCATGGAGATTCCATTCTGTCTATTCTCTTGGCTTGGAAATATTAGCAAGGCCAAGTATAAACCTTCACCAAATGAAGCGTTCTTAAAAACATTCTGGTACCAGGAGTGGTGGCACACACATGTAATCCCAGCATTCGGGAGGCTGAGGCAAAGAGAATCATCACCACAAATTGGAGGCCAGCCCAGATTACCAAGTTCAAAGCCAGCGTACAATACCTAGCAAGACTGACTCAAAAACAAACAAAAAACAAAAATTATGGTAAAATACATAGAAGATAAAATTTACCATTTAACCATTTTAAAGTTTACAGTTCCACGACAATTAAATACCTTCACACTGTTGTGCCATCATTACCACCACCTGCATTCAAAACTCTTTCATCTTGCAAAACTGAAGCTCTACACTGATTGAAAACTAGTTCCTAGGGCTGTGGAAGTAGCTCGGTGGTCTAAGCGGCTGCCTGGCCAGCACAAGGACCCAGGTTCAGTACTTGGTAGCGACTGTCAGGCTGGCCCCATGCCATGCTGGCTAATGAACCTAGGCATGGTAGTGCACACCTAAGTAATCCCAGCACTGCAGAGGGGGAGACAGGTGGATCACTATGAGTCTGAACTGCATAGTGAGACCCTGCACCAAATACATACATAAATCTTTAAAAAAAAAAAAAGTTTGAGCTGGCCAAATAGCTCAGCTGATTAAAGCGCCTGAAAGCAGGTGCAGGAGCTGGGGTTCCATCCTTGGGCCTGTCACGCCAGCCTTGCCCCTGGGGTACGCTGGAAGGGCAACTGAGACTGGGTGTGGTAGTACACACCTGTAATTCCAGCTCTTGGGACGCTGTAAACAGGCAGATCACTACCAGTCCAATCAAGTAATAAGACCCTGAACACCCTGCAGACCCTTCCCTAAAATACAAAAAAAAGAAAAAGTTCGTATTGCACCCACAAGCAGACCTTGATGACCATCATTCTACTTTCTGAACCTGGAATATGAATATTCTACACATCTCATTAAAGTGGAATCATGCAACATTTGCCCTTTATTTTTTATTTTATGTGTTTGGTATAGGGTCTCACTATGTAGCTCAGACTCATAGTGATCCTCCTGTTTCCAGCCTCCCCAGTGCTGGGATACCAGGTGTTCACGACCAGGCCTGGTCTCTGTGACCTGCTCAGCATGCCTGGGGGTGGGGCCAGTGCCACATGGGCTTGCCTAAACAGGTGCTTAGTCTTCTGGGCTATCTCACCAGCCCCCCCACTTAAATGTTTGCCCTTTTGTGACGGGCTTATTTTACTTAGCATATTATAGAAGTTCATATATATTAAAGCATGTTTACTTTTCTTTCTTTCTTTTTCTTTTTTGGCTTTTTAAAACAGGGTCTCACTGTGCAGTTCAGGCTGGCCTTGAGCTCACTTTTCTAGCGCAGGCTGATCTCGAACTCAAATTGATCCTCCTGCCTCAGCCTCCCAAGTGCTGGGATTACAGGCGTGCGCCACCACGCCCAGCTCCTTTTTAATTCTGACTAATATTTCGTTGTATGTACATATCACATCTTATTTATCCATTTGTATCTATTGGTGAACATAAAAGTTCTTTCCAAATGAATTTTGATCTCATGTTAGTGACAAGAAGTTTGGGAGAAAGGCCCTCAGTTAGAATAATCTCTGCAACATAAATATAATCAAAGAGTTCATCCAAACTGGGCATGGTGGACATACCTGTAATCCCAGCACTATGGGAAGCGGAGGTCGATCACAATTCAGACAGGCCCAGCCTGGGCAACTTTGCAATAGAACAAGACCTTACCTCAAAATAAGAAAACAACTCACAGCTAAAGAGTTGGGGATGCAATTCAGTGCAAAGCCCTAAGGTCAGTGCAGACAGGGCTTGAACAGTGACTGGAACCACAGAACAGAAAGTTGCTGAAAGGAATTTCCATCTGTTCTGGATGAAGCACTTCTTTAAATAGTAGAATAATCCCTTTTGCTAGCCCAGATTTTCTCTCTTTTGAGAAAACTGAAATAGTAATCTGGGTACATTGGATTAAACGCCTCCCCATCCCCATTCATATATTGCCATCCTAACCACCAAGTGATGGTATTAGGAAGTGGGGCTTTTGGAATACAACCAGGCCATAGGGTTGGGCCCCACAAGAGTTCCCTGAAGGCTCGCTCCACTCTTCTACCACAGGAAGACCAAGTAAGAAGGCACAATCAGTGAAGAAGTGCCCACTCACCTGGCATCAAGTCTGGAGTTGCTTTGATCTTGCATGTCTCAGCCTCCAAAGCTATGAGAAATATCTGCCATTTACAAGGCACCCAACGGATAGCATTCTGATACAGCAGCCTGAATGGCCTCAGATACTGAACAAGGACATCAAGTCATTTAACATTTGAGATTAATTTTTTTTTAACTGTTAGGTTAACCTGATGGCTTAAAAACAGCAAAATTAATGCTGTGTTTTAAAGAATCAAATTGTAAAATAATTAGGATAATACTATGTAAATTCAAAGTCATATCCCATTTAAGTACTCGTAAATGGCTGCCTTTTTGGAAGTGGGTAACAGTAAACAGAAGATTGGGGTTAGCCCTGCTGAAGGAAAAGTCCCAGTAGACAGAAAACCATTGTCATGCAGGAAGGAGAAGAAGGGCTACAGATGTGGTTTGTAGCCCTGGTGTTTCAGAGATTTTCATATTTTGGAATACAAGCATGGGATGTATGAAAGCCTGAAGTGTTCCAGACTTGAAACTTTGAGTGTCATATCAGAGAGAGCTCTAGATTTTACGGCATCTGAGATTTCAGATTTTCCGAGGAGGAATGCTCAGTTTGTATTAAGTATGGGGCACTTCAGTCTCCCTTAACCTCTGTTCTCGGTTCCTTCTCAGATAGAATGGGAAGAGAACCTCTAACTATCACAACTACTGTTCTACGTACAGGTGCCAAGCGCTTCAGAGCACGCAAGACTCAGTACCCTAAACAGCAGGTGAATGGAGCAGACATTTTCCCCTGCTCCCCTCACTACTACAATTGAAAACCTTCTAAGCTGGGTGTGGTGGCACACACCTGTAATCCCAGCACTTGGGAGGCTAAGGCAGGAGGATCAGTGTGAGTTTGAGATCATCCTGGGCTACAAAAGTGAGCTTAAGGGGGCCAGGGAGGTAGCTCCATGGCACAAGTGCCTGCCTGGCAAGTGCAAGGTCATAAGTTCAAACCCCGGTCC
>PVKN010000753.1:0-22948 GCA_004027915.1 Capromys pilorides | reverse complement strand
TTCAATCCCTGGCACCACATGCTGCGCCAGCCCCACCCCCAGGGCAGGCTGAGCCGGCCAGAACACAAATAAATAAATAAATGAGATTTTAAAAAAATAAAATAAAATAAACTTAATAAAAAAAAAAAACTCACTATGTAAAAAAAAAAAAAAAAAAGATCAATTTAGGGGCAGCCTACCACAGTGTGAAGCTTCTAGACGAAACCTCTATTCCAGCCAAACATCACAGAAAAAAACACAACCCAAGCCTTACTCACAACAGCAAACGCTGAGTGGGAACCCGGACTTCTGTCCTTAAGAGGCTGTCACAGGCCAAGTGAGGTGGTGTTTACCTGTAACCCCAGCATTCATAATCTCTTAATCCCGGGTGACTGACACAGGAGGACGCTCAAGGCCAGCCTAGGCTACATAGGGAGTTCAAGGCCTGCCTGGACTACAGAGAGACAAGATCTAAAAAAAAAAAAATACGTCACCACAAGGGTCACGTCAAAGACAAGCACACAGGAAGCTGAGACGTCCACGCCAATGACTGGTAAGTAGGGCACCCTGGTGTTCCCATTGGTGGAGACCAAAGGAGAAGGTGGACTTGGCACCACAACCCCGGAGGAAAAGTACCCTCCTATCTTGGACATCAAGAGACTGAGTGGGGAACCAGGACTTCTGTTTTTACCTGTTCCAGATAAAATATCAGTGCATTCGTTTGTTTTGAGACAAGGCTCTTCTGTGCAATACAGGCTGACCATGAGCTCATCTTGTAGCCCAGGGTGGCCTCAAACTTGCAGTGGTCCT
Source organism: Capromys pilorides (assembly GCA_004027915.1). NCBI lineage: Eukaryota > Metazoa > Chordata > Mammalia > Rodentia > Capromyidae > Capromys > Capromys pilorides. Next base: position 22,159 of record PVKN010000753.1, on the reverse strand, counting down.
CCTGCCTCAGCCTGAATGCTGGGATTACAGGCGAACACCACTGCGCCTGGCTAAACATCAGTTTTATCTAGTTTCAAAACATAATATAAAAGGGGCTGGGGAGATAGCTCAGGGGCACAAGTGCCTGCCTGGTAAGTGAAGGGTGCAAGGTCCTGAGTTTGATCCCCAGTTCCACAAAAAAATAAATAAATAAGTTATATATATATATATATATATCCCAAGTTTTAGCAGAAAACCAGTCATGACACCAAGAATGAGGAAAATGTCAAATGGAATGGAAAAAGAAGACAATCAGCAGCTGCTCACACACCAAGATGACAGGGACGTCAGAATCATCTGACCAAGACTTCAAAGCACCATGACAAGAATGCTTTCAGCAGCAGTTACAAACATGCATGAAACAGACTGAAAAGTGGAACACTTCAAGAAACAGAAAGTCTTGGCAAAAACAAAGATCATGCAAGCTTGAGGCAAAATATAAGAAATAAAATTAGTAAAAAGGAGACACAGAAGCTGGGTGTGGTGGCACATGCCTGTAGTCCCAGCACTCAGGAAGATCACTGCAAATCTGAGACCAGCCTGGGCTATAAAGTGAGCCTGAGGCCAGCATAAACTGCACATAGAAAGCCTGTCTCAAAAAAAAGACAAAAAATTTAAAAATGCAAAGTTTAAAAATTATACTTTAAAGGAAAATTGCCCTGTGTACTTTTTTCCTTCTCCCCAAAACACAAACCTGGGCAACTCCCATCCAGCTGCAGCAGGGTCTGCCGTGTCCCCTTTGCTTGCCAAAGGTCCTCTTCTCTCCATGAGGCACTCCCTCTTGGCATTTTCCACAGGAGCAGTTCAACAAGGCTGGGCCATCCTCTCCAACCCTCAGAGTCCCCAAAATTCTACCTCTATAACCAGGAAAGAGCCCGTATCGCCACGCTGGAGAGACAGCTCAATAGAATAAGTGCTTGCCTGGCAGCGCAAGGTTCAATCCCCAGTACTGAAAAAAAAAAAAAAAAAAAGAGCCCATGTCACAGCTGGGTGCTGCGTCTCCCTGGGCACCTGCACCCACCTGCTCTGGAGTGTGTCTGGTGCATCTCCATTACTAAGTTCTTCTCGTGCCTCTTATTTGACAAGTCCTGGAAATTCTTGTTCCATGACAGGAGTCAGGAAACCTGTGTACTTACTTTGAAGGAGTGGGTTAAATTCCTTACTTTAGCTTTGGAGACCCTCAGATCCAGCATGTGACAGGCTCCAACGCAGAACAGAGAAGACAGAGGAAGAATTAGTGAAGTAGAAGATGAAGAAAGAGAAATGACCCCATACGAACAACTCGTATAAGAAAATAGAGTGAAAAAAACGGATCCGAGGGTAAGAGACCTGTGGAACTATACAAAAGGCCTAAATCTGTGCCCCTAGATTCTTAAGAGAGGAAAAGACAAGGCTGAAAAATACAACAACTCAAGAAGTAAAGGCAGAAAGGTTCTCAGATGACCAGACATAGTGCACAGGTTTAATGAATTCAGTGGATCCCAAATAGGAAAACCCCAAAATAATCCATATTACCACAGATCATATGCTTCTGAAAAGATATAAAACTATGAAAATGTCCAGGAAAAAGTGACGTCTTAACTACTAGGGAAACAGCAGGAATAGCTGTCTTATCAGATACCAGGTATCATATCAGGTAACAAGTAGACTTCCGAGCAAAGAAAACCACCAGAGGCTCACAAAAATATTATATAACAATAAAGGGGACATGTCACCCCAAAAACACTGCAAATCTAAATGTGCATCAAGTGACAGAGTTCCAAAGTATGCGATGCAAAAACTGATAGAAATGAAAAAAGAAGACAAATCCATAATTACAGTTAGAGAACTGAATGCCAGTCTCTCTACACTTGATAAACGAACTAGGCAGACAATCAGCAAGGGTACGAAACTCAACACCACCATGCACAGAAATGATCTCATTCATTGGACACAGTGGCACCGGTTTGTTACTGTAGTACTTTTGGAGGCTCAGGGGAGCAGGATAGCAAGTTCAAGCCCCGCCAGGGCAACTTAGCAACTTCACAAGACCCCATCTCAGAATAAAAATGGCTCAAGGTACAGCTAAACGCAAAGGTCCTGGCTTCATTATCCAGTACCAAGGATAAATAACAAAACAAAACTTTGAACCAGATCATGGGCTTGGAAATATAAAACTATAAAACATTCAGAAAAAAAGATTCTAAAAAAACAAGAGAAAAATCACTGAGCCCAAAGGCTAGCCAGAGTTCTCAGATCTGACACCCCACCCCAACCGCAGAAGTACAATCTATAAAAGGAAAAACTGATGACCTAGAATCTGCCCAAATTAAAACTTTTTACTCTGTGAAAGACGGTGAACAGTAGACGACAAGCCGTGCTGCAGTCCAGGAAACACTGCCTGCAAACCACGTGTTCACCAAGGCCTAGAAGCCTGGGCACACAGACAGATCTAAGAACCAATAGCATCCAAACAATCCATGTGGCAAAAAAGTCAATGACATCAAGAATACTCTGACCAAAGAGGACAAACAGATAACAAACAGTCATAGAAGTTCAACCCATCAGCCAAAAAGAATTGTAAATTACAACTGGAAAAACCAGGCGTAGTGGTGCTTCCTTATGACCCTGGTACTCTGGAGGCTGAGGCAGGAGGACTGGAGGCCAGCCTGAGCTACACAGTGAGTTCAAGGCCAGCCTAAACTACAAACAGCAACTCACTCGCACAATGAACATGATCATATGCACTGCGAACACGTACTAACTTAAAACAATTCTTGCCAGGCCTAGGTGTGCATATCCCAGTACTTAGGGGGATCATTATGAGGCCAGCCTGAATTGCACAATGAGACCCTGTATCAAAAAAACACAGTCCCCCTCAGGAAAAAAAAAAAAAAAAAGCCAATTCCCAAGTTATGTACTTCATGAATCTTTTTATCTGTACCTATCAGTCGAGAAACAAAACAATTATAATAGAGAAAGGATGAGTGGTTGTCATGGGTTAAGAATGTGACTATAAAAGTAAAATATAAAAGATCCTATAGTGACAGAAACAATCTGTATTTACACTGAATCACTAAGATATCCCATCAGGGAAACTTGGGTAAAGGGCACAGAAATCTCTCTTTACTGTTTCAAGACACTTTACAAGGTGCTCACCCAAAACTACCTCAAAATAAAATACTTAACTGAAAAGGAAATTCAGGCTTTGGCACAAATCTAGATGACTTTGGGAAAACCATTGCCCTTCTCACAGGGCTAAGATTTACACTAAGACCTGGGCACAGTGGCACGCAACTGTAATCCCAGCTCTTGGAGATTTTACCTAATGAGTTTAAAGTCAGCCTGAGTGATATAGCAGCACCCTGTGTAAATAAAACCCAAACCAAAAACAGTTAACAGATCGACACCAGGCACAATGTCTGGCACAGAATATGGCTCAACAGATGGCTATTAAAATAATGAATCTGAAGAGTCACAGCTGTGGCATGGAGGGCGGGGAAGTGTACTGTAAGGGCATTCAGATGATGCCACTAACAGGGTTTGGGGGATCGTGGATAACTGGGTCAAAGATGATTCTCAAGTTCTCCTCTGAGCAAACGGGTGGGTAGAGGCACTACTTACTGAGTAGATAGGGTTTGAAAAAAAGGGAAATGAAGTGTTGGCATTTGTACCAAAGTTTAAAATCTGGTATATCCCCAGCCCTACTCATTTATTTATTTGTGAGACTGGGTTCTGTTAAACTGCTCTACTTCCTGGGCTGGGCTCCACCTTGTAATCACCCAGCCTCAGCTTTCCAGAGTGCTGGGGATGTAAGTGTCTCTGGAGTTTAGTTCTGGGTATGTATGTTAGTTTATCTGTGAGACATGCAAATAAAAATGCCCAGTTAACTTCTGGATACGTAAGTGTGGAGCTCAGAACTCTGGATAGGAATTTAACTTGCTAATGACCAGTGTAGCAATGATTACAGAAGCCCTGAGAATAGACAATGTTGCCAAGAGGGAGAAATCACACAGCCACTCTTACTAAAAATGAATTCCAATCCTTAAGGCCTACCTAAAAAGAGGTCAGGCGTGTGAGTGAGATGACCTGGTGGCTGCCGCACTCTCATTCAACTCAGGGCCCAGGCCCGGTGTGTCTGGTGTGGAACACTGTGGCAGAACTTCCTGTAGAGAGGGTAGAGGCAAGACCCACAGAGCTGATCCGGGAGCAGAACATTTTACCAGAGTGGCACCGTAGGTTCACCTGCAAGGACTGCAGCAAGAAGAAGTAGAGCGCAGCAGCCAGACCCACGCCACACCCACCTGGACAAGTGTGAACTTCGCAGATCTGGACCTGGTGCTAAGGTAAGAATTCTACCAAAGCTCTACACCAAAGGTCAGAAGACAGACCTATACAGAATGACAAAGAGAAGGGGCAAAATGCACTCTCAGGCTCCCAAGTCCACCCAGAACAAATACAGGAGACAATAACATAGAAGAAATTGGAAATCACACACCTAAAATCTCTGAGATGATAGCATCTAAAGTAAAGAAACAACTGCAGAAGGGTATAGAGGACACTAATAAAGAAGACACTGATAAAAAAAAAATAGAGAATAGAAAAATGATGGAGTCCTTCAATGAACAATATAGGAAACAGAATCCATGCAGATTCGAAGTGCTACCCAGGAAAACAAAACCTCAATCACAAGCTGGCAAAACCATTTCAATGAAAGTGAAAATAGACCTTAAAGACATGATTGCAGTTAGTGAAGAGGTAAGAAAAGATCTCTTAAAAACAACTAGGATGCAGGAAAAAATAATTCAACATCTGCAAGACAATGCAGAGATAACAACATGAGACTAATAGGCATCAGTGAGAAAGAAAGAGTCAATACAAATGATATAAAAAGAATATGGACAGAAGTAATAGCAGCAAACTTCCCAAATATGGGAAAACAATTTGACATTCAGGTAACTGAAGTACACAGAACTCCAAATAACATCAACCCAATTAAAACCACAGCCAGACACATAATAACCAAAATCCCAGAAATTCAGCACAGGAACAGTATACTAAAAGCGGCTGGAGAAAAGAAACAGATCACGTCTCAAGGAAAACCCATCAGAATAACAGCAAATTTCTCTTCACAAACCATCAACTCAAGAAGAGAATGGAGCAAAGTACTTCAAGTCTTGCAAGGAACCAAATTCCAACCCAGAGGGCTATACCCTGCAAAACTCTTTTAAGCTTAATGGAGAAGTGGAATACTTCCATGACAAAGAACTGAAGAATTTCATGATGACAAACTCAACCCTACACAGTTTACTAAAAGATAACCTAGAGAAGGATCAAAATGACCACAACTCCACGAAGAAGAATGTAAAGAACCCACCAAATAGGGCAAACAATTAAACACAGGAGAAAAAGAGGTACACAAAAGCAGTCTTTCAGCTATTCTTTTGTATACAGCAGCAGAATATGTCCATCAGCATATTCTACAAATGCACTTCTCCTGCACTCTATGGGTCATGATTCTGTCTGGGTCGACAGGGCGGATATCAAGGAAATAGCAGTAGCTCAGTCCCACAAGTGACACCTGGCCAGCAGTAAGTGCCATGGACACTGTCCATATCCACGACATACTAGAACTTTGTGTGATATCCTATCCCCAAAAATGTTAGAAGTACTGGTCATATATTTTCCACTTCAGTGTTTATGTTATGTTTTGTTCTCAGTAATTCTTTACTAGCATGAAAACTTTTTCTTAGTTGAACTGTTTTGAAATATTTAATTTTGAATATTTAATAAATTTTCTGAACGATTTAATGTTAATTTTTATTTTGAGATTTATATTGTATCTTTGACTTTATGATCTACTTACAAGATGTGGTATGATATTTTCTCCTAGTATTAGAAAATTTAAAAAGTATATTTCCATTTTTCCATTGACTTTATGTTATTTCCTGGTCTTTTACACACAAATAGGTCTTTTTTTTTCTGTCTTTCAGTCCTTTGAATTAATTATTCTAGTTTCTCACACACTTTTTTTCCTAATGTGAAATAAGATGATATTTAATTTTGTTCTTCTATAGCTAGTTTTTTTTATATAAATGCTTTAATGATTATTTTTCTTTACAATTAGTTTTGGACAATTTCATTTTTGTGTATGTTGGTATGATTTTATTCAAATTTCTTGTGCAAAAGGTTCCTTTTTTGAAATGTGCTGTAATTTCAACTAAATTCAGAAATTTCAAATCTTTAAATATTTATTGCCTACCCCTTTCTACTTTTTTTTTTTTGTGGTACAGGGGATTGAACTCAGGACCTTGTGCTCGCCAGGCAAGCGCTTATCCTGCTGAGCTATTTCCCCATCCCTACCCCTTACTACTTTGAGAATTCTAATTATATGAATATAAGTTTCTTCATTTTGGCACAGAGTGAACTATTACATGACTGATCTGTAAATGTTTCCTTCTTGATTTTTATTGTACACAATTTTTATTACTATATTCCTTTAAGTTTGTACTTTATTTATAATGTGCAATCTGTTATTAAAAACGAACATAATACATTGTAAAATTTTTTTTAAAAAAAGTTAATGTGCACTAAATAAATAAATAAATTTAAAAAAAGAGGTCAGTATAAGGCCCGGCATGGTGGTGCGCACCTGTAATCCTAGCACTAGGAGGCTGACCCAGGAGTGGCGCAGCAAGATTGAGGCCAGCACAGGCCTCCGAGTTCCTGGCCAGCCTGAGCCACACAGACAGAACCGAAAAAGATTTGGACAGGCCAGAAAATGGGGTGTGGGGGTGGGGTGCGCGATAAATAGTGCTGCCCAAGACAACAGGAAGACGGTTCAAGAACCAGCAAGTGGCCAGCTGTCACCAAACAGTGAAGAGATTAATTAGAATGACAAGTGAAAAACCGGAGTCTGAATTCAGTAACCTACATGTCACAAAGAAGGCTGGCACCGGAGAAGACTGTGAAGGTGGGAGAAAAAGAGGACAATATTAAAAGCCAGTTGTCCACCGGGCGAGGTGGAACAGGCCTGGGGCCCTGAGGGCGGGAGAAGGGCTCGAGTCCCAAGCCAGCCTGGGCCTCGAAGAGAGCTCACGGCCAGCCTGAACTGCGTGCTGAAACCCTGCCTCAAAAAGACAGAAACAGAACACCCAGTTGTCCTTGGAGAAAAGGAGACAGCAGGTGAATTCTGCTAAGTTATGCTTAAATATTCATGGCGAAGCGCAGACAGAGGCGAGAAGTTGAAACTTCATGACAGAAATTGCAGGCGGTAGTTCGACGCCAAGTGCAGGTAAAGGGTCAGGCTGGACAGAAGCAGCACCGACCGGCGGATCTACACTAAGAGGCCAAAGAAAGCCTTACAGATGCGGGAGAACCTGGACAACCACACCCTGGCTGCTTTCTTCTACAGAGGAGAAGACAAAGTCATGTGCTAAGACTGAAGGGACGAATTAATTTAATTAATTCATTAAAATAAAGATTAATTAATTTTTATTTCCAGATCCTCATCCAATGCCCAGGACACACATGTTTAATGAGCTGATTTAGTAAGTAAAACAATTGTGAGTTTCCTCCACGCTCTTAGAATCAACACACAACTGCGCTCAAGCCGGCCACTAGGCGGCGGCAGTACTGCTGTCAATCTTCTTTTCCCCTAAGTTCTTTAACACGGTGAAATTAATTGAAAACTTTAGCACAACCTATGTTGTAAAATGGTTTCCCTCCCCCAAGAAAATTCAGCGTAGGTTTTACATACATGTATAAATGTAAGCTAATTCATGCCCATTTACCCACTTTGTGGCAGGTGGCAGCGGGTGGCCGCTGCTTCTGCCAGCCTCCCAGGGCAATCCTCTCATGATGCTCCGGGGGCAACAGTCAGCATTTTTTTTAGCGTTTTTTTTTTTTTTTTGGTAATTCCTCTAAAGCATACTGCAAATACCCCATAGATCATTTATATTTTGTTATGATTAACCAACTAGAAAAGGATGAAGAAAAAACTATCAATTCCTGACAATGTTTGCCAAACTTTCACTTAAGCAGTTCTTCCTCCTACCTCTATCCCTTTTCCCAAATGGAGGTGTTAGATAATTGTAATATATTTCACAGACTTCGTTCCCCCTTACCTCAGATGCTGCATGCACTGTTACAAAGCAGATTGGCCAATCTATAATGCCATATGTATACCAGAAGCAGCAGCTATTTGGGGTACGTGTTTAGCAATGGGGCTGGGAAATAACAGCCTTCCAAGTTTGGTTCGAAAGTGTTTAGGCCTCTGAAGGAGCTGGCAGAGTTCTAAATTGTAACCAAGTAGACACATTATCAAAAGAAAAGTAGCTAGGAAGGCAGACTCTTGCCTCAGAAGGTCAGGGTTAACCAGGCTGGCTGTTTCTACCAGGGAAACAGAACTTCCACAATGGGAAGGTCTTCCCGTCCTACCAGGAGAGCACCGCACCTAACCTAAGGAAAGCTCATGGTCATTTAGATGCCAGATGCCTCCTGGGTGGGAGCCACAGGGGAGGCTGGGAAAGACAGGGTCAGGTCATCTTACTGCTAGGGTGTCAGACAGGAGAGAAAGGTGACTGACAGACACAAAAACATTCAAGACATGGGTCACAGAATCTGGACGACAGAGCTGAAGTGGCCATCAGTCGAACACAGATGCAGTGTCCAGGTCTTTGCAAGTTAGTTCAAGAACAGAGTTTCAAGGTTTTTTCTGGTAGGGTTCTATTTGAACGTCAAGAATCACATTCTCAGGGCTGGGGAGATAGCTCAGTAGAATAAGTGCCTGCCTGGCAAGTGCAAGGTCCTGAGTTCAATCCCTGGTAGCTCAAAAAAAAAAAAAAAAAAAAAATTCTCTGACTGGACATTATTCTACTAGCTGTACGGTGTCTATTTTTATAAAAATTTTGAAAAGCTCAATGGGGTAAGGACTTTAAAAACTTACTAAAGTGCTAACAAAATTACTACTCCTTAACCCTAATTTTAAAAAATGCGATTTTCCTAATGGACGGATACAACCCTCAACAAGAAAAAGTTTAGTGCTCGGGCCTCAACCACACGCCGGAACGTGAGCTTTAAGACGCAGGCAGACTTTCCTGGCCTCAGCCCCACTGTATGCTAAACAGGTGCCCGCTTTCAAAGGTCAAACGCTGCAGCCAGGCAGGGAGGGGGACCAAGGCCTGTACTCCCAGCACCCGAGATGCTAGGGCAGGAGGATCGCCGGGCGTTCAGGGCCAGCCTGGGCTCCGCAGCCAGTTGAGGGCCGGCTGGAACCGCGTTGTGCGTGAGACCCTGCTCCCCAAAACACAGCCACGTCCGCTCAGTCTTTAGATTTCTCCCGGCAGAAGTCCTAGGAGCCCGACTGCACGGACACGCTCGCACTGCCCAACAACACTTCCTCTGAAAAACAGAATGGCATTTCCTCAGCGCGGAGACCACAAGGCCCTCGCCTCTACCGGGGGAGCCAGGGCAGGAAACTCTGGCGAGCGTCTGCCCCGAGGCGGGCCCCGCACAGGCCGAGGGCGGGGTCGGCTCAGAGCGCCCCCGACGGACGGACTGACTGACGGACGGACGGACGGGCGGCAGCGGGGAGGTGGGAGGGATCCCCGGAGACCGGCCACCCGTTGGGGTAGCAAGGCTTGCACGCGAAGGGAGGAGGGCGGAAGAAGATGGAGCGCCGCCTGACGCCCGCTGGCAGCCTCGCTCGTCTCCCAGCCGCGGCCACCCGACCCGATTTCAGCCCTCCGGCCGGGGTGAGGGGCCGACTCCGCACCCCGCGTCCCGGCGGTCCCCGCCGGCCAGCCCCGTTGGCGGGCACCCCTGGCGCTCGGAAGCCCGGAGCTCCGGACCGCGCACGCCGCACGCGGGCCGGTGGGGACCAGACTGCAGTGTCACCACGCGGGGCGGCGGCGGGGGCCGCGGGGCGAGGTGCAGAATAAAGGAAAGCAGGGACAGTGCCGAGTCCCCCGGTCCGCGGGCCGCACCGGCTTCCGAGGCTGCCCGCGAGGCGGCGGCGCGGACTGGCAGAGGCGGGCGGCGCGGCAGGCGCGGCGCGGGGAAGGGACGCGGGCGCGACGCGGCGCCTCGCCTGGGGCCCGCCGCCGCCTCTGCCGCCGCCTCCGCCGCCGCTCCCACCGCGCCGCGGCCCCGCGGGCAACTCCCTCGGTCTCCAGAAACAACCGACGCAAACTTCGAGCCCCGGCGGCGCGCGGCGGGCGAGGCTGGAGGCGGCGGGCGGGCGAGGCGGGCGCGCGTCCCCGCGGGCGCACCTGTGACAGGTGTGGGCGCCCCGCCCGCCGCCTCCGGCCCGCCGCCGCCCCCGCCCCGCCCCGGCCCCGCCGCGGACGCCCCCGCCGCACTCACGTAGCGCCTCAACTTCTTCTCGGGGGGCGACTTCCGCAGCCAGCCGGTGCACACCACGTCGCCGCCGCCGCTCATGCTGCCGGCCGCCGGAGCCCGCGGGTCGCGGACAAGGGCGCGGGCGCTGGGTCAGGGCCGCGGCGCGGAGGCGGGGCGGGGCGGCCGGGGCCGGCGGAGGACGAGGCGGCGCGCGCGCACTGGCGCTCCCGGGGCCGGGCCGGGCCGGGCCGGCAGGAAGGCCGCGCGCTCGCCACGCCCACCGCCGCGCGCGGGCCCGAGCGCGGGCCCCGGACCCCGGCCGCCGGCGGCAGCAGCAGCGCGCCCCCTGGCTCCGCGTCCTCCCGAGCCCGCGCAGCGGCGCGCGGCGGTGGGCGGAGCCCCGAGCGCGCACCTGGGCTCCGGCTGGGTCGGCAGCCCGGGCGCCCCGCGCGTCCCGGCCGGTCCGGGCGTCGGGTTCCGGCTGGGGTTCGCGTCGCTCTCGCTGCCCCAGCGCGCCGGGCTTCGCGCGTCCGCAGCGTGCGCCTCTGCGCGAAGGACCCGGTGTCACCGGGGCAGGTGAGGGATTGTCCTCAGGTTAGCCCAGCCCCGCCTCGGGGCCGTTCCCGCGGACGCGAGGGCCGGCGGGCTCCCGCCCACACTGCCCCAGGGAAGAAAGGAGCACGTACACTTTTTCATAATTGAAACAAAGATTAGTCGGTGTGCTTCATAATGAACTGGAGGACACAGGGCAGAGGACCAAGAAGTTGGGGTCCGAACCTCACGGTGCCGACCGACTCGGGCAGGAGGGGGGCCTCCCTGGGGTGTAGTCCTGCGCTTCTCACGGTGCTGTGGGGAGCTCTAAAAGAGTGTGGAAACACGCACCTCACAGCGCAGTACAGGCGGAGGGGAGGGCCTCCCCCGAAAAGAAAGCTTTTAACCCCCGAGACGTCTTTACAAGCATCCTTCAAACGTAGGTCCTCTTCTTGCTCTTGCAAGTGCACAGAAAACCGTCTGATCGGTGGGGGGTGGGGACGCACGAGTTAGTTGCCGAGGTAGCGTCCCCGCGTCCTCGCAGGCTAGTCCCCCTGTCTGTCTCCCGGGCCCCCAGAAGCGTGGCTGGCTGTTTCTAGCAGCGAGACACCCTCGGGCCGGCAGGTCTTGCCTGGGCCGGGGAACATACGACCCCTGCCTCACGGACCCAGCCTTCCTAAAGAAAGGCTTGCTGGCCTTCAGTGTTGGGGCGCTGCGGGGTGGAACGTCAAGCCGGAGCTGTCACCCAGGGCAGAGCTCCCCAACTTCCATTTGGGGATCGTCAAGCCACACCCGAAGAGCTCAACCAGAGCTGTGGCCGTTGGAACCTCCTGGCTTTCAGTATCTGCAGCTCCTGCGAGACACCAACACTGTATCAACATGCTTCGCCTGCCAAGCCAGCCAGGGGGTGGAGACTCCCAACCAAAATAAAGCCGTGCTCTGACTTCATTCACGCATGAGTCACGGTGCGGTCTCCGGGAGCGCGGTGGGAGACATCGGCACGGTTCGGCTGCAGCCGAGGTTTGTGATGAAAGTCAGACGGACGTGCGCCCTGTCTTTCCCCAGGACCTCCGAGAGTTGGGTGACTCAAATCACAGATGGATGATCCAAAATTAGCGTGAGACTGCCTTCTGCCAGAAACTCTTTAGGGTTTGCTTTTGTTCAGCAAGAAACCTTGTGGTTGTGTGTGCAACTCCGCGTGGAACTAGAAGAGCTCGGGATTTGATGACCAGGACAGGAGAGGGCCCAGATGCAGCAGTCACGGTGCGTGGGCTTCAGAGTCTTGCACGCACTCCCGTCCCTGCCCCGCACACTAGAGCAAGGGCCGGTTCCTGGCCCTCCCCTCCCGCTGACCGCACCCTCCCTGCGCGCGGGGCTCTCCGGCTGGCTGCGCGGCTGCGCGGGGAGGCAGGACTACCCGGCCTGGGCACGCTGGAGTGGACCAGTCTTCTGAGCCCGAGAGGCATGCCAGGCGTGGAAACAGCCCTTGGACAGAGCGTTCCTGTCCGGCTGGACCTTTGCGAAGCCCTCTCCGCTCCCTGCTGGTTTTTTTTATTTTTATTTTTTTTTCCCCTCCTAAGAAGAATAGAAGATAATTATGTGAACGATTTATTTACACGAAGGTGGGCGCCATCTATCGGAAACAGCTGCCGTGACAGTCCCCGTAAGCTCCGTGAGGTCACGCGTCACTAGCCTACCATTTAGGCAATTTTGATTAAAGACCACTGGTATTTCCTGGGGTGGGGGGAATTAATGACCGGCTCCCGGAGCGCTTTGGGCCATTAATTCCATATTCTCGTCAAATTCCCAGGAAACGGCCACGTTATGAGAAGGGGGCACTGCAGAGATTAGAGAACCGCGCACCTGGGCAGAGCGTGGGCACCGCGGCTGCCCTCCCTCCTCCCCCCTTCCCACAGAGCCTGGCAGTCTGCAGTGTGGCTTTGAACGTCAGCATTAGCAACAGCCGGTGTCGGTGACTGTCTTGGCGCTGAGGGCTGTGACCAGTGGCAGGTGCATGGCTGGTGGATCGCTTCCAGGAGCCGGCTGGGAGGGCCGGGAGGAGAGCCGCGCTCCGCAGCACACCAGGCTGGGAGATCGGTACCCCTCAGCCCGTCCTGCGCCAGCGATTGCCTGGGGTGGGGTGGAGGTTGGGCCCAGCCCTTCCGCCTCTTCTCCACTTCACTTTAGTTGACAGGTTAATGTCAGAACTACAGTCAGTGTGATCAGCTGAGCCTCGTCTGGTCACTTTCTGCCACGTGCTTCCTGGCTGTGTTGCGCCCTCTGCTCCCTCTGTCAAATTACCCTGAGTTACTCAAGTCACTCTGGACACCTGGCTGGGGATGGTCAGGAAGCGGGCTTGGGGCGCAGCGAGAGCCCTGTTTTTCCTCTGTGGTGGTACCTGGCACTGCCTCGGTGGGAGGCATTTTGCAAATAAACTTCCTCAAAAGTTGGAGCAAGGCCACCTCTTCAGTCTCTCCCTTGTGCATCACCAGAGCCAGTGCTAGTGGCTTGGTGGTCTTTGGTTCCCTGGACAGTGCTGCGGACCCTGGCTAGCGCGGGAAGAGCACTGTTTTTCTGCAGACTTGTGTGCTCGCGAGAACAGGCTGTCATGGCAGGACTTAGTGCTTCAGTATTTCAAGCCACCCTCCACCTGTGCAGCTGGTACCTCACCTGCTCTGAGAGAGTGCACCCAGCTTTAATTAGAGCTTGAGCATATGTGAAGAAGCTTTTCCGCAATGCCTACCAGCTTGGCTTCGTTACACCTGTTCACTTGTGGCGCAACTGTGAGGCTCAGTAGGGCTGTTTTCCTCATTTTAATATCCCCAGAGCTACCCCAGCGGGGCCAGGCACACAGTTTGTTGCAAGAATGAAGAAATAAAACCTTACAGGATGACTTGTAGTGGGTGTGGACTCGCATGCCATCCAGAACTGAGCCATTCATACCAGAAAATAGTGTCTGAGAAGGTATTTGCCAAGTTGCTGGAGTCAAGTGTGTTGGTGCACGCCTGTAATCCCAGTGCTGGGGAGGCTGAAAATGGGAGGATCACTGCAAGTCCAAGCTGCGTAATAGGACCCTTACCAAATGCACTTTTTAAAAAAAAATCCCAGCACTCAAGAGGCTGAGACAGAGGGATCTCTGAAGTATATAGCAAAACCTTGACTCCAAAAAACCCACCCAAACTAAAGTAACTGGAGTGGTTATGCTACAGCTGAGTAGGTGGAGGGGATCTTAATTTGCTGATGGCTATAACTCTTGGGGAATTTAAAAACAATTGCTCCCTTGACCTTTTTGATTTTTACCTGCAGGCTCTGGAGAGCTAACTCTTTTAACCCTTGACTTCTAAATTCTACACTGGTACAGACTCCTCAGCTTCTCTCTGGGACTGAGAGTTTAAGCCCTTTGGTCTTTTGACATCTGCTAACTGTGACGTTTCCTGTTGGAGGTTTAGCCCTGACTCCTGGTACACAGGTACAACACTACCAAAACTGGAGAAGTGTCCGTACTCAAAGTGGCTTAATCCACCAGAAGACCGGAAATGCCACTTCCTCCTGCCCAGTTGTGTGCGCTGTGGTTGTGGAGATTTGCTAGTCTTTGATTTGTAGGGTATCCAAAGCACGTAGGTGATCCTCACATCTGCCTCTGTTTCTACCGGAGTTATCCGAGTGACTGTCCAACCGACTCATGTGTACTTATTTACAGTATATGCCAGCTTTCTGCAGTGTAAATCTTCACTTCACTACACTCCCCCCATAGCCAATTTCAAGCTGTCAAAGGATATACCATAGTGCAGCTCAATTTAATACTTCTGACATAAATATATAGCAGACATAAATACAGCAGAACAGCGAAATGAAAACTAATTAGCAAGTCATAACCTTTTCAATGCAGTCAAACCCAGGGCTTTCATAGTGAGATATATCCCTAGCCCTCTTAAATTTATTTACTTTTGAGATGGTCTTGCAAAATTTCCCAGGCCTCAGACTTGCTATCTACCTGCCTTCATCTCCAAGAATGCCCTGGGATTCCTTCTGTAACTTATTTGTAAATTTATGTAACTTAATTTTTTGAGATGTCATTCATTTATCAGGAAAGTCATCATTTTAAAGTACATGATTCCAAAAAGTATATGATTCAGTAGATTCAGCAGTTTCAGGTGTAGCATGCACTGTTGTGTAACCGTAACTGCTACGCAATCCTGCAGCATCTGCGTCACCCCCATCCGTTGCCCCTGACAACAGACCATTACTTGGCTTTCTGTCTCTACGGAGTTGGCAACTCTGGACATTTCGTAGAATCAGAATTGACCTGTGCCCCGTGTGTGGACTGCTCTCCCTGGTGTAATGCTTCCCATCTCATCTGGGTTGCAGCATTGTGTTCCTCTTCTTGCCCGTGGCTGAATGTTCCGTTACACGCTGCATGTGCCCTGGCTGCACATCCATTCACCAGCGATGGAGTCTCTTGTTTGTGCTCTTCGGCGATCACACACGCCTCTACTGTGAGCATCTGTAGACAAGGTTTTGTGTGAGCGTCTTCACTTTTCTTTCTCAAGGTATATACTTGAGAATGGATTGCTGGGTCATCCAATAACTGTCCAACTATAAAAAAATGAAAATATTTTCCAGTGGCTGCACTAATATCCCTAACAGCCACATGTGAGGGCTCCAGTCTTTCCACATCTTCTCCACTAGTTACTTTCCATTGTTGTTATATTTAATTTTAATGTCGTTTTCAATAACCCGCTTGCAGATCCTTCACAACAGAACAATCCAGTGTCACAGTCTTTTGTGCCAGCTCGAGCACACTGTAGCAGACCCACCAAGAAGACGCCACCGCCTTCTCCCAAGTCAGCTCCCAGCCTTGTTCCTTTTCTCACAGGGCCACATTCGGCAGGTTCAGATTCCCTTCTTCTTACCCCTTTTTCAGAAAACTACCAAGTTCCCTTCTCTCTGAAATGAAGAGTTTGGGCCGCTAGAGAATCGCAGACTTTGGCTCCCACCACGCATTCCAGACCGAACAGGGTGTTTCCCGCCCCCCTTTGTGCTGGGAAAGAAAAATAAGCCCCAAACATGTGCTCCTGACACCAGATGTGCCTTCTCCGTGCGCTCGCCAGCAGTTGGTTCAGCAGGGCAAACAGCTGTGGTCTGTTTCAACATAATTTGATGTAATCAGGGTTAATTCTGATGATGTAGTAACTCTGAAGACTGTTTTTTTAACTGGATTACTGTTGGGTCAACAATCATGTGGCATTACATTTAGTGGCTGAAACAAAAGCCAGAATTAGAACGGCTTCCCTTCAGCTCCCTGCTAAATGATAGCCCCCCTGGGGTTAGACCTCATGGGGCCCCTTTAACACAATTAACTAAAAAAAGAAAATAGTAGCAGTCAGTTTACGTGCCAGGGTCTCCGGGCCCAGTGTTGATGCAGCGGAAGAGCTAGAATTGTATTCTTGGTACTGTTGTTCTCCTTCGTCGTAGTGGCTGGCAGCCATTGTCGTGACTTAGTATTTTCACAACATTCTAGGAAAAAGCATTAAGATTTTCCTCTGAAACTTTTCTGATTCAGACAAATGAGTTTAGCAGTCCCCCTGTGCCATGCATACTTTCAAAATGGTGACTTTCAGTGAGTGCACTCCTCCCCGTGTGGCATACAAGGGCTGAAGGGACAGGGTGCACAAGGCCCTGATACACACAGCTGGAGTTGTCCCCGAGGCGCAAGGTCTTCACCCTCCCGTCATAGGTTTGGCGTCACTGTTCACAGCCAGGCCACTGGCAAGGTCTGGGCTGCTCGACGCAGGGACACTTACTTAGCCTCTTCTAGCTTTTAGTTTTGTCTCGTCTGAGACACAGCTGTGTTCACAGGCCATTCTTAACTACAGTTCTGGAAAGTAGAATCTTTAAACACAGATGTTTTGGGAGCCTGCCGAGAGTGTTGGTTCTTCCAAACCTCTTTAACTGTATGGAGTTCCATAAAGGTCTGACATGTGTCCAATCACTTTTGTAACTAAGTTGCCATTCACTTGTTCTTTTTTTTGTGACTTTGAAAAGCAAAGGAGCCGCTTGTCTTCCTGCAGTATCTTATTTTACCAGGAATTCCCCCCTCTAAACCATTTCCTGTTTAACATTGTTCTGGGATAACATGTGGGGCTGGAAAGCAGGTAATGACTTTTATAACAAGTACAGACAATGATTCCTCTAAGTGAGATAGTGTATTTTCTTCCTTTATTTGCAAAAACAGATACTCACTTGAAACTTCCGTCAGCTCAACTGGGAAATTTATTAATAGAAAATGAAGTATCGGGCTGGCGGGGGATAGCTCAGCAGCACGGGTGCCTGCCTGGCAAGTGCAAGGTCCTGAGTTTGATCCATGGTTCCAAAAGAGCAAAAATGAGGTTGACAGTACAGAGCCTGCAAGCAAGTTGCCGGCCTGAGACAGGGCAGCAACCAGGAAGTTAACACAGCAGAAATGGGCTGTCCTGTGTGCGAGTGTGTGTGTGTGTGTGTGTGTGTGTGTGTGTCTGTGTGCGTCTCTCAGGCCACATGGTCATTCTTTTCAAGTGTTTTGCCTTTCCTCTTCCCTCTGTGGACCACGTGTGTGTGTGTGTGTGTGTGTGTGTGTGTGTGTGTGTGTGTCTCAGGCCACATGGGCTTTCATGTCAAGTGCTTTGCCTTTTCTCTTCCCTCTGTGGACCACCCCTGTCTCTTGGGGTACGTAACTGCCTGGTGCTTCTGCCTCTCTTCCGTCCTGCTCCGAGCAGCAGTCCAGGCTCCTTCCTGTTTCTAGCCCCCCACCGTTTTTCAACCCCAGTTTCCCAGAATGAGACTGGGCCATTCTAAAAGGCAGCTTGGAAACTAAATAATCACCTTGGAAGTGTTTAACTGACAGAAAAATCAATCTGTTTCTTTCAGGACATATCCAGTGTGTGAAGCAGAGAAAGAATGAGATGTGGACAGCAGGCCCATGGGTCCTCCGTCCTGGCCCAGGTGGGCTTAGGTCTTGTTCTCCAACTTGGGGCATCATTTTTCTAACCTAACCAGAGGCTCCCAGCAGTGATTACTGTGGACAGACGGGGCTGAGTCAAAGGGCGGTGCGCGTGGGAAGTGTTCTGACAGAGAGCAGCCCACAGATGGGCATGCAGCCAGGGCCTCTGGGAGAGGCTAAGCCTCAGAGATCAGAGAGGTTCTGTGAAGGACACCCGCTGACCAAGGGCAGCGCCCCTGCAGGCTCAGTGCACAAAGCCCGCACTAGATTACAGCTGAGAGTGCACCTGCTCCTTGCTGGAGGCATGGGCCCCCACTTCTGCGCCCGACTTTCCTGGTAGTGACCCCATAGGAGACGTCAGCGTGGCTGAGATGCCGTTATTTTTGTGTATATGAAAACCCAGAGACAGAAGTCGTGCTCTGAAAAAAAAAAAGAAGTCGTGCTCTGGCCACTCTCTTCAACTCCCACCCGCACTCATGCGCCGGGGGCCATCTGCTTTTGCCGTATGGTAAAGGCTACTTTCTGCTCTTGTTTTATAGTAAATACTCTTGCTTCGTCCTCTTTGGACTGTCCACCTTGTAATTCTTTCTGGGCTGAGATAGCAACCCAGCAGCTGGATGGTAACAGAACTTATCACTTGAAGCTCTAAAAACACTTTTAAAAGCATGCATTTTTTAAAAAATGGAAAACATATTTATACAGTGTTCGAATATATGTTATTTAAGATTAATTTGTAGAAGTTACTCAATTCTCAGGTTTTCTGAGAAACTACTACCTTAAATACAGCATAGGTCCACTAAGATAAGTAAGACCTGTTTGTTTTCAGTTTTTCTTTTGGTGGTGCTGGAGATTTAACCCAGTGCTTTTGCGGTAAGCTACGTTTTGAGACAGGATCTCATCAAACTGCCCAGGCTGGATTCAAACTTGCAGCCTGCTGCTTTAATCTCCTTAGCAGCTAGGATTATAGGTGTGCGCTATCACTCCTGGCTAAGGCCAGTTTCTTAAGAATGTCAGGTTTCTTCTAGAGAGAGACACAGATGGGCAGGCATTCACAGTGGTATGCGGGCAATGCTGAGAGAAAGGTACATTCACAGGAGATCAAAGACATCATCAACCGGCTCTGCGGGGACTGAAACCCGATGGGCCTACATTTTAGTGTGATTTTGGTGTCTTCAGGGACAGGTCAAAGCAGGTATCAGTGAACAGCTGTTGACGTGGATAATGTAAGTAGCTACCTTCAACATGGAGACAAGAAGCTTGTCTAGATATGCATTAACTGAAGAAAACTGCTAAATGAACACCAACCCAGTTCACCTGGGAATTACTGCTGAATTTCTTCTCCCAACTGAATACATTTAGTCAACAATATTAATTAATTACTTACTATGTGCGTGGCACAAGGAGGGGTCTGAGGACTGTGACGATCGATGCTATGGCGGTGTCCTTGAGAACGCTATTGTGTTACTCAGTCCAGAGCCAACATCTGCAGAGATGCCCTGGAAATCACCTTTGTTACTAACAGAGATCATGACCAGATCTCGGGGCCAGGCGTGGTGCTGCTCGCCTGTGACTCCAGCACTCTTTGAGGCTGAAGCAGGAAGATCAAAGCTTTAAACGTAGTCCGGGTAACAGTGAGACCCTGTGCCGCAATAAGAAATAAAAAAGCGCAGAGGACGCAGCTTAGTGTCAAGGCTCAGCTTCAGTCCTTAGCACCGGAAGGTGTGTGTGTGCTGGGGGAGATTAGTAGCCGTACTTTTCATTCCTATCTTTTTGTGCTTATATTTGGCGAATGGTTCTAGACTTGGATTTGGGCCAAAATGGCTAGCGTAAAATTTTATGAAACATTTCAGGTGCACAAGAGAGAAGCCATGAAATTGTTTTGCAGGAATATTTCTTTCATGAATGGGCATATTCTCCCTCCATCCTTCTGTGTTATAATAATTCATGCAACTTTTTTTTGTTGCTGGTGTTGGGGGTTGAAGGGGAGTCTTCGTGCATGCTGGTGGGCAAGGGCTCTTCCAGAGCCACACTTCCACCCCACTTAATCGTTTTTAATGAATGTTCACACTGAGGATATGGCTCAGTGCTGAGGAGATAGCTCACTGGCACAGTGCCTGCCTGGCAATCTCAAGGTCCTGAGTTCAATTCCTGGTACCTAAGTAAATAAATAAATGCTCACCGTGTTCCCAGAGCTCTCCAAGGCACTGTAGACAAGAAGATGAGTGTGCTCTTTGCTGGAATTGGAGCTCACAGTCTGGCATGGAAGCAAAAGGACAGCACGATGCCCAGCACTTGCGCCGAGGCACTGAGAACGCATGGTGAAAGAAGGGAGACTGGCCCGACTCTTGGCTCCCTGAAGCACAGGTATGAACACTAATGGGAGAGCTATAGAAGTCTTAGCTGTGTTTTGGGGCGTGAGCACTCTTGGAATAAAACCCATGAGCTTTATGATCAGCAGCGTGACCAGAGATGTTAACAGTGTGGGTCTGGGTGGCTAAGTGGCCGCAGGTGTGCAGCCTCTTTGAGCGTGGGGACAGACGGCTCGCTCAGGATGCAGTGTGCACCACGTGTAGGGCAGGACTCCGCATGGTGGAATTTACAAAAATCCTGTGGGTGGCTGGCCTGCCGGAAAAGGCCAAGAGCCAGTGAACGGAAGACATGAAAGTTTCCACATGGGATTTCTCTGTGTGCTTGTTGATCAACGAATAGCCACCGCTGTTTGAAAAACATGCCTGGCCTAAGTTTGCATTTACAAAATAAGTTGAAATTGTCGTTTTTGATAAAATTGGTCTGTGTAGAGGTAGGCAGAAAAAGGAAGGAGGAGCACCTGGGCTTTGATACACTGGCGGCACAGGAGGAACCAGTGAGGGAGAAACCTGTGCAGAGGTGGAAACTGGGGAGGCGGCCAGATGGGCTAGTCTATGTCGGGTTACGGGGCTCCCGGGCTTCACTCTGTGGCTGACTTTCCACCCTTGAGGGCAACAGAGGTGTGAAATCCAGCCCAGGTAAGAACAGCTGGATGCAGGATCTTACCAAACAGTACAACCGTGACCTGTCCTTGGCTGTAACATGTCAAAGCTACACTGCAGGCTTCTCAGTAGAGTTAAATGCCCACATCATTTAACATGTGTAAATCATAGGGCTGGAGATAGCTCAGTGGCCTAAGCGCCCGCGTGGCAAGCACAAGGTCCTGAGTTCAATCCTTAGTGCTCCCCCCCCCGCCCCAGTTATAAACTGTATGCTGTTGCAGCTGTAGCCTCCTGAATCAGACCTTTAAGGGCAGAAACACCGTAATCACTTCCAAACGTTGACAAGCTTTGAAGGATTGAGGAAAGGAGTCCTCTGGGTGGGAGGCAGGTATCAGTTCTCTCTAGGGCCTGGGCGTGGCAGCCAGGGCTCCGTGGAAGTTTATTGACCTGAACCAAACAACACCTAAGAAACTTTGTTTTTTTACAATTTTATTACTTTTAATAAGAAATAACAATGAGACAGTTTCAAACACATTAACACCTAAGAAACTTTAAGGAAAGTTTTCAGTGCCAGTTCCCTGTAATAGTTGACTTCATTTTTTTCCTGTATTTTTCTACTCTGTGTTCACAGCTCTTACAAAGTGCTGTAATTGCCATTTAAAACTCTATATAAAAACTTCAAAGGGTTGGCAAGATAGCTCAGTGGACTGAGCGCCTGCGTAGGCAAGGGCAGGGACAGGTTCCATCCTAGGTACTGCGGACTGTGCTGGCCCCGCCCCTGGGCATGCTGAGCCTGCAGTCAAGTCCAGGCACGGTGGCGCACGCCTGTAATCCCAGAGCTGGAGAGGCTGAAAACAACTGGCTCACTAGAGTCTGAGCTGCGTAGTGAGACCCTGTACCAAATGCATAAAAAAATAAAGTAAAACACAAATGTCACCGTTCTGTTGGCGTGTATTTTGAGAGAGGGTCTTGCTGTTCAGCACAAGATTGCCAAGATCTCACAATCCCCGTGCCTCAGCCTCCCTGATGCTGGCATTGTAGGTGTACACTGCCATAGTTGGCTTGTTTTAAAATTTTAAGGGTTATTAAGTATTAAACTCAAAATGAATAAAACTTAGCTCATGCAGATTTTTTAAAAAGTTTATTTTTATGTCTAACGTAATTACATAATTCTTGAACCACCTGTAGAGGCATTTATTGAGCACTGGGTCAAATGAACTTGACAATTATTTAATAAGCTTCTACTATTTTTTTTAAAAATGTGTTTAGTACAAAATGTATTCGGAAGAGTTAAAAAAAACTAAGGTTTATTGCAAGTGTG